>JABSTT010002918.1:0-34259 GCA_013339685.2 Hyalomma asiaticum
ATGCAATTGTGCAACATTGGTCGATCTTGTAGGAACACTTCAACGAACGGGGCTTATGATATCACAGTGAATTTTTCTTCGACAAAACAGACGTCTGTGCTTAAACTAACGTGAGTGCCAACGTTACGTTGTTCAAGGAATGCATTGTCACAATGTTTAACAGAAAAAATAAGGTGGCGAAAAGATTTTTCAGTTGTTGATTGCATTGGTGTGCTCTAATGGGCTCTAGATGAGCAGTAGCTACATGCCCCCTCTATGTTACCACACACGGTGCTGGATACGCTTCCAGTCAAGTTATACACAACTGCTAACAAAATCGAAAAGCATGGTCTCGCGTCATCAGCCATTTTTTTTATTGAAGTGGTGAATAGGAGAATTTGGTGCCTTTATTATGGCACCGGCTACTCCTTCTCTCTTGGCAATCTCAGAAAAATTTCAATAAAGAAGTAAAAAAAATACAGCAAGAAAGAAAGTTTCACAAGACATACACATTGGTCACACTAAAAAGGTTAGCGCTATATACAGTTCGACAGTGCGTGGTTTAGAGTTCCGTGCCGACTTCACATAGGAAGCGTGTGCACATGCGATTAGAATAGTTCATATGAACGTCTGTGCGAAACAAAACACACACAACACAAGTAATTAGACATAATCTGAAACATGTGAGAACAACAAAGAGCACTGTTGAATACACAGGGGTGACATTATTCGTTGGTTCTTTGGAATCAAGCCAAAGTTAATATTTCCAGAGGATATTTGTATCTTCTAAGGACTTTTTTAGTGCATATAGTGCTCTTTTCTGAAGGACCGCTGTTGGCCACGGACCAAGGATCTTTTTTAGGGTAAAAGGTCTTCTACCTAAAAGCGACAAATTGGCTCGCAGCACACTCCGTGGCGAATCGTGCTTTGTGCACTCGAGCAGAAGATGATGTATATCTTCGTCTGGGTGGCCATATGAGCACTCCGGGCTAGACACCTGTTGAATGGGCTAGACACCCATCCTAAACTCAACAATGTGCGATCACGTCAACTAACGCAAAGTACTGAGACGGCTAATTCCTGATTTTCAAGGTATGTAGAACGAATGCCGGGCGCTACACAAAATATCCAAAAACGAGAACAGCCACTGAAACTCACAACAGTTATTAAGGAGAAGCATTTCCAAGATATATGGTTTCTTTGCAAGCGGCATATTCGTAGTTATGATGCCAGGTTTCCTCACAATGGCTCACAGTGGTCTTAATTGACTAAGAAATTGAGTGAGGACGAAGGGTGACACACGTGTACTAAATGCGAAGCATTTCTTGGCGAACTTGAGCAGCATTGTCTTTATCTATCTATCTATCTATCTATCTATCTATCTATCTATCTATCTATCTATCTATCTATCTATCTATCTATCTATCTATCTATCTATCTATCGTTCCCTGGTCTCGCTCACTTGGTATATACCAAGATCGGCATGGTAAGGCATTATTGTATAACGAACGGATAAATGATTGACCTAGACAACACCAAAACGATGTACTCGTCACGTACGCCATGTTTAATGATAATACAATCACGTGTGGCTCATGCGCGCAGCGCTCTGCCCATGTTATTTGGGTATGCGGCAAGTTAACATTGCAGGAGATGTTAAGAAACAAAAGAGAATTTCACTACGTGTGTTAAGCAAGAGAAATGCACACCTTTTTTCGTAGATTGAGACTGAAATATAGACATAAGAAGCGGACAAACAGGCAAGCGTCAACCTACAACGCGTTAGGGAGGCGGGAATCGACGCCGACACACCAAATTGCCAAGAAAGCACGCTACCACTATATTCCAGGGCGGCTCTTCCCATCCTTTACACATGGCAATATGCCTATCGCATCAGCAGTTGTGGTGATGACTCTTATGCTTTGTTTGCACACTTACGTTGATTCTAATCTTAAGACTTGTTCGCTTTGGAAATAGTTCGGCTTAGGAATATTGATCGCTCGCTCCAACAAAGCGCGTTTCCGTACGAGTTGTCATTTGTATGTTTATTTACACCTACCGCAATCCCTGATTGGGATACAGCAGCAGGTGTGGGTTGTTGGTATGCAATATATGGTAAGCGGAAAGTAGGAAAGAATGGAAAATTTCAAAAATAAGAACATGATTACCGAGAACACTTATAGGCAATCTCAAGTTCTTTTTTGTCAAACGGTGGGTCTGGTGGGCAGATGGTTCCAAGTAAGTCCTGGGCAAGAAAACTGTACTTCCTGTAATCCAGTAGTCCTGGGCAAGAAAACTGTATTTGAAAATGTTAGCGCGAGAGGAAACTACCGGAAAGTTTAGCTCATTACTGGTCCTTATAACGAGGGGCTTTGCGCTCCATAGTCTACCTGGAATGAGGGGCGAGTAATATAGCTTTGGAGTGCTTCTTATAAGGAACAGTTGTAAGTACAGTGGCCGTCCAAGTGTTTCCTTATCTGCGTAGCGTCCTTTCCACTGGTTGTACACATTTTTGAAATCAAGTTTACTGGTGAGACGAGGAACCGAATCCGACTTGCGAATTCCTGGAACCCTACACGTTTACAAAAAAAATGGATTGCTACACTCACCTAGACATCTACGCCTGATCTCAGCCTATACATGAAATCTGCCGCAAGCATTAGCGCTTTTTTTTTATTTTGCTGTGCCCAGAGAGCCCGTGATGCGGCGCTTAGGCTCGGCCACGTCCCAACGTGGGAGCGGCCCCTAACTCGGCTCTAGTGCATTACTTTTCATGGCATTCATCAATAAAGTTCTTTGCCTGCCTGCCTGCTTTGCCTCGTGACGCATCAGAATGCATAACGTCATTCTTTCTTATACAAACACCACCAGATACCTGTTTAACATATTTAGCCCACAACTTTACGTCGAGATGTTCTCGCAGCGACGCATAATTTCCCTAGTAATCGTGAAAACACGTGGAGGTCCTGATAGCGGAAGTCAGTGATCACTTACGTTGCCGGACTATCGTCATGAGCACATTTAGCGGTGGCCATGTTGCCCAAGCGTTACTGTGACCGAATCTCTTTATGCATATTCCTGACTATAAGGCTTTTGTGTTCTGAAGATATGAACCTTTTTCTTCCTGCCTTTTCTGAAAGCTCCACTTATCTCTTACCGCGCCGGATCATTGGCCAATCCACCGTGTGGCGTTGGAGCCAGTTTATAGGAACTGGGAACAAGGGTACGCTGTTGTAAAAAGGGGTGACACACCGGCGAATTACCGCGCTGTCATCGTCCATGATAGTAGAGTGCTAACTATTAAACATTTAAGTATACGTACTTTTTATGGACGAGAATCCGGTTATCAGCCCTTAGCATGCGAGGAAGGAACCTCGACAAGGGGTGCTCTGCGTTTTGAAGCATCAATGCAAATATATAGAGCATCTTTGCCATAATAAGGGGGAGAACTTGTGCTGATGGACTTCTCCGGGGCCGACAGCTACAGGCTACAGTTGCGGATGTTTTGTGAACACCATCAACGAAGATCAGCGTAAGTAGGCCGTGTCCTAGATAGATGAGGATCTCCGTACCGACAATATATCGTTATCCGTAATTGCAGACTATGTCAGGTCACCAAATAATGCGCTGTCGTATTATAATGTAAGAGCTACCTCTATAAAAACAAGTTGTTACAACGACAGGCTATAAGATGCCGCTTTTTTTGAACAATATGGCGATGCCTATACTAGAGAAGCACGGAAGACATATGCTTACACTGACATTTTGGCAGACATATTTACTTCGTTTATCTTCGCCTACGATAATCAAAGGATTAACACGTGCAATAATTAATGGTTGAACATAATCATTCGATGAAGACACTACAGCGAGAAAAACTTCTCCAGCCCCCAAGTGAGGTGTCGCCGGGCGCAATAACAGGTCATTTGTGATGAGCAGAGTGCGTTTCGCCTGAGGACTCCAGACCAACAAAGCCGCCTTTTTTGCAGTGGGCAATACCTCGCACACCCAGTTCTTGGTCTCAGTAGATGGTGCGAGACGCGGGGTTGCTTCGAGCTCCGCCATCGACCCACCTTCGATCTTGAAGCGGTGGCGGAAAGTGCTTCGTAATGGAAGCCACGGACAGCGCTTGACGGATGGTGCGAAGGTCGTTCTTCGACAGGGGTTGCCAGTATTCGTAGTCCTCCTTCCTTCGACTTGGCCTCGGTGGCCACTGTTGTGGGCGCTGGCCCCACCAGTGATCTTTTTTGTTTCCCAAAACGGCTTTGGCTCAATGAAGAGGAAACGGAGCAGCCATGGCCTTTCCTACGCATACTTGGTTGTCCTCCAGGGAGTCGAGAGGGACGGTGTTGAAGCTGTTGACCGCATCGGTAGAGCAGCGGCAACCGGTCATCACCCTTTTGTCTCTTGTGCTTGGCCTTTGTATGTCCAGTAGGATGCTCATGTACTTGGCCAGGTCCTTCTTGTTTCCCGTATAAATTTTGGCCCCGATGCAAGGAAATGGGGGTAGCTGTGGCCTCTCCCACATCGTGTCGTTCTCGCTGGAGCCGGACGAGTCGATGTTGGACTAGACGAGGACGACGTCGGGACAGCGGCCGCAACCGGTCATAGTCCTTCTGCCTCTTCTCCTTGGCCTTCGACCGTTCGGTAGCATAGGCTGGTCGTTGTTCTTGTTCTGCGCAATGATGTTGAGTGGACTGGAGAAGAAGTAGAGGTGCTTGGCCCTTTCCGACAGTGGGTTGTTCTCTGTTTGTCCAGCGAGTCACTCCTGAACCAGATGAGGGTGGCAGCATCATTCTGATGCGGCAATCGCCGCTAACGGTCGCAGCGTTGACGTCCCAATGTATCCCTCACTGCCAGCTCCTCTTGTACTTCGCCTATCTTGATAGACTGGGCTGGAGGCAGCAGACGGACGGGTCTTCGAACCGTGGCTTCGGGAGCTGACCAGAAGACGCGTCTTCCGCGGGTGTTGTTGTTCGTCTTCTTCTACTTCTTGGCACTCGTTTTTAGGACCCTTGTTCCACAACATATTTCCAAATATACTTTCTTTGCACTGAACGTTCCAGGGCAATAGAAGAGTGGCGTGAAAGCTATGCACATACATTTTCGCCAAGCGAGATTATTTATTACGAGAGGAACATACCGGAGTTACGGAGTGGCCACTTCATAGCTACGAGAGGAAGACGAAGAAGTCGGAGGAGAGCACAGGCGCCGCTTTTCGAAACTATCTTTTGTTACTGGCAGCCACCACATGTACTTTATGACGTGTGTGATCTTTTGCACGTTCGCGTAGTTGTTGGTATAATGCAGGCGTGCGAAGTATGGGGACGTCTTGGTGCGGAATGCATCCCGGTTGCCGCCCGAAAAGTGCGATACGCTGTTTGGGGAAAGTGTTGAGAAAATTTACGCGTTATTAAACACTCTGAGAAGCATTTAATGAATAAATCTTTCCCCTAATATTCAGAGTAGGCCAGAAATTGTGCAGACCCGACACATTTTTGGGAATTCGTTTGGGCGAAAGTTTTCATCATGTCAAGAAACAGCGCGGATGGAAGATGTATAGGAGTCACCACGCAAGACGAATCCTTGCTACCAAATGATATTGCGTTGAAAGAAAAGAACATAAACAAGGCCAATTTAAATGGTCGCGAAATGTAGGGCGAGAAGCGGTTCAGAACCTATACTGCCAGCGACAGCAGCATGCATGGGGGTTATATGAGTTGAGATTGAAGCGCGACTAGGAGTGGAGGGAACAAACGCTATTAAAAAAAAACACCTTTAAAAATAATATAACAGAGGGCTCACAATTATACTTGCAAAGTGGTGTCGAATTCTCAAATGCGCACGAAAGCTGTATGCACGGTTTGGTTGTATCATAAGTTAGGGTACCTTTTTTTAACAAACACTAATATTGAGTTCAGTTGCAGAAATATGTGCATCAAGCGTTGTGATTACGTTAGCGTGAGATGTTTGTATACTCCCACTGCTTTATCACGCAGATAGATTTCTTGTTGCCACAATTTGTTCATTTTGTGTGGCCTCTGTATTACTATTGTTTGATGCTACAATGCCAACAAAGCTTACCTGTTGTCAGACAGTTTTGGATGGATGTGGAATTACTATTATTTGCATGGCAATGTGGAGCATCACACTGCACAGAGGGGCGTTCGTGACATGGTCGACAGAAAATGGAACAACACAAAGAAACTAGCGCATTCTACAGACACCTTGTGTTAGTTAAGAGCGAATGCGGTGGTACTGAGAAACTAAGTTAATCATACACTCAGGAAATTCAAGTACTACAGGCTTTCACAAGAAAACTGAGGCGGAACATGCAGTTGAATTTCAAGAATTGAATTGGTACAAGGCCCGTGCCCGCATTTCATAATGCTTTAAACGCAGAAAGCCAGTATAGTATATATATACATCGCCTAATATGTGCATGGTGTTCGAAACTTTCCTTGCTTGGCATTTGGCACAGTCTAGTGGGAATGCAATATATTTACAATAAGGATTGTATTTTCAAGTTCACAAAGGAAACCGAAAGCTAATTTCGCGCCATCGATCACAGACATGACGTCACCTTTTAATGTTTTTTTTTCTGCCGGATATGTTGTCACGTGCGCCTTATGTTTACTTGTACAGGAATTGTTCCCTCCTCACATAGATGGCGCTAAGCCTCACAAATTGCTCATGAACCGCCAATTTCTGAACGTATGGGCTTCTATGGAAGTTTGAATATACGAGTTGAATATACCTTGACATATATGCAAAAAACAGTTATTTTAACTACAATTGCGCTTACATGTAAGCTCATATCCGAACAAGATAAAACAGATACATATACTTTTAGTTACATCCTGTGAGTTGTCAAACATATCTTTTGCATGAAGAGACACCGCATCTTGACTGACACAATCATCCCCCAACTTGTTGATATTCCGATCCCCGATTACATCTCTGGAAAGCTGCTTTTCCTTTTGATAACGAATGGTTGTCTTATCAGGAAGGGCTGCACATGCGCTCTGGCGACAGCGCTGTGCGGTAAATGTTGTTATACAGTGGATCCTTTTCCGGAGTTGAAGTGCCCTCTCAGCCGCACATTAACGCGGCGGCATAGCGGAGCAGATGTATTCGGCAGCATGAGGGAAATATTCTGTATACGACACATGCATGTATGGGAGATATCTTTTATCTTTATGTTGTTTTACGAATCATTTACTAAAATCACTTAGGTTTGATCTTAGCTGCCGCCTCTCGACAAGATTAAAAATGATTTCTAGTCTATTCGGAGCTGAAATTCCTAACTGCAGCACCTCGTAGCTAGAGGCCACAATCTTTAATCTATGAGTGGCCGAATGGCATACAGAGAAATTGTGAGCCTCCTTTTTTTTTTTTTTTGTTGCGACTTGGTCAATACCTTGCTCACGTTTATTTAGTCGTTTTATTGTTTTTACAAGATTTCACACGCTGAAGCTAAATAAGTAGGGAAGGCCATATCTTCTCGTTTCGTTAACTGTTGTGTAAGACGAGCAGCCGTTGAATGCACATACGATGTTTGTATGGCTGACCTATGCCAGAAAAAGCAATTGAAATCGTCGTCAGTTTGCTGTGACGAGTAGAGTGGTTGAACAAGTGTTTGACTGACCTCTGGGCGAACATGCAGCAGACATGATTGTGGCCTAATTTCAAGCACAGGTCGAGGGACCTAATACGTTTACCATTCATGGCTTCCACAGTTCGTTGCAAAAAAAAATTGTTATTTGCATATATCATTTCCTCCGATAAAATATCATTTAGTCTGCGCTCGTCTTCTTATGTACGGTAACAGATAGATGGGCGAGTTAGTTGGGTTTCATGGTTGGGTATGATGGCAACCACAGTATATATGAGTGTCGTCCTGGAGTTATCCAAGAAGACCGAGTTCAGCACGAACCTCATAATTCGCCGCTCGAAAACTGGCCTTTGTGCGCAATATAGCCCGCCATGTTCAGGAAGACCTTGGACCACGCTTCATCGCTGAAGTCATCGATGAGGTGTCTGCCACCGATACTGAAGTTCGTAAGCGACCTAGCAGTCTCCCTGTGATGGACTTTGCGCTAGCAAAAGGTCTACCTGTAGACGAAAGGGAAGGGGTCAAGGGCTCGTTTATTTGTTAGAAACAAGTTAATAAAACAGCAAACGTTGAAGCCTAGGAAAGCATAGGGGTAGTTATTTAAGTTCGTAATTGTGATATTGTAATTTTAGCGTGAGTAGAACGGAATTAAAATGGACAAGAAGACAAACTTGCTTTCGGTGGGAACTGACCCGCATTCCTCGGATAAAGCGTCCAACGCGTTATCCGAAGGTCGTGTGTTCGGTCGTCGGTTCGGCGTATCACATGGTTGGCATGGCGTTTCAAAGAAGTGCACGCGCATTTGTTTCGTGATGATGATAGTGTTCGGTGGACGCCTAACGTCCTACATCCGGCCTGAAGATCTTCACTGTTAAAACTCCCACGCCCGCGCAGAGGACGCAGCACAGCATCAGCTTAAGTTAGATTTTGCTGCGTTCTCTGTCATTCCCATGTTGTCATTGTGATAGCATTTCGTTCATGAACTGCGTGTCCAAGTTCGCATCAGATTCGACTCATCCCTTTGTCACGGTCTCCATGATTGCGCGAGGCAACCACCGAGGCATGACAATGGGGGGGGTGAGGTCGACTGATTCCCGGCACAGGCGGTAAACAAACGCAGTGACTGAGACGGAGGCACGTCACCGAACGAGACAAAAATTTATAAAATCGACATGAGGAACAATACAAAAAATGAGAACACTTGTAAATAATTTAACTTACAAATATAGGAGGCAGCGAAGCAACGAACATATTTAGAGAAGTTACGGATTGGAGCCAAAACGCTTGCTTGTACAGACTATGAGGAGAGTCCAAAGATTTGCAGGCGGAAATAAGAGTTCATAGTTTGAAGAACCATACAGTTGACCGGCGAATGCGGCAACCCTCCATCCACGAAGACGACGACCAAACAATGCGGCCCTCGAAGGCGTCTTCCTCATCCGGGGCAGCGGGTGCGGTGTCTCGGGATGCGGGGAGGCGGCTCAGGGTTCCTCGGGAGCCGGTGGCAGGCTCTTTCCCTCCGTTTAGCGGTCTGCCCCAGTGGGGTGGCAGGCTGCGTTATATAGGCTTTCGGGTGCGGGTTGAACGGCGCTTGCGGTCACAGGCTCACTCACAGTGTCGCAGCCCAAAACACCACACACACAAAAGCGCAGCAAGTAGTTCACACACAAAACAGTAAGCACGTAGGCATGTAACTCTCACACTACATGGCCGCCATCTTGGCGTCACAAATGATTACGAACAACCAAAACAAAAGCGAAGTTCTGGCCATGCATGGGGTGACCTTGAAACGCCCAAAGTAAAATACAGCCAAAACAAGAGGCGAGTACGCCAACAACTTCTGTCCTACTAAGGGTCATCCCGCGGGCGAGAAAAGGCTACACATGTGCAAAATGGAGCTCAAGGCTTTGGCCCTGGTGTAGGGGACACTTTGAGCTGAGAAAAGCAAGAGAGACAAAACATGCGGCACGTACGCCCCTCCAGTGGACTGCGAAGTTAGGCTTACAACGCGATTCAGCGAGCACGTATGCATGCTCGTACACTGACTAGATTCATGCTTGATAAACATACGTTAAAAAAGCGGTCGCAACAACATTATACAGAATATAGAAAAGAATAATCAGGTACGCCGCCAACTCTGTGACACGCTTCATAATATCCACCAAAACGTGACGTGCTAGCGCCATACCCAACTGTCGACGCTCTTCCAACACTTAAAGGGGTCGTGAAAAGAATTTGGAGATGCCGGTTTGCAATTTTCACTGCTTCAATACGCATTCGACAAGCCGATTCCGAAATATTTCGGCGAGATATTCAGCGCACATTTAACAACGCCCGTTTTAAATCTCAGCTTTCTTGCGCTCCCGAAACGACTATGCGACACTACCGGCTGGCGTGGTACTATTTGGTGACGTTGAGTTAAGATAATTTTAAGTTCAAAGGCACAGTGAACTCGCGTTTGCCCTAAAGGAATGGATTTTACTTGAAAGCTAGAAAGGAGGAAAATACTTGGAAACCGTGCTGTGCCCACCATTCGGAAGAAAAGCGACAGCACGGTTTGTTTTCCCATGGCCTCCGAGGGCGCGCCAATCTCGGAGGTATGACGGCTACTAAGATGACGTCATCTGCAGAGTTGAGGGGAACGCGCGCCGTGAAACCGAAACCGCGTTTTTTATCGCTCTAAATCAACGCACACGGTGCAACGGAACAATGCATATTGTTGATTGGAGGGTCAGGATCCCGAATACGCACTTAGTACAAAATGTTCAGAAAACGTTTCACAACCCCTTTAAGTTTACAAGTAAGCCTTCAATTTTTTCTAGTGAGTATTACAGTTTTTACGATCGTCACGCGGTGCTGGCGGTGCTGCGTCTCACAGCCCTCATTTTACATAATGAATCGGTTATGTGCCGTTTTCCGAGCGATGATGGCTGATACCCGCTATATGGGGTTTTATGAGCCAGCGGTGTAACATTCTTGTCCTGTTGTTACGTCATTACCAAATCGAACTATGGAATGAAAACTTCGATTCGGTAGGAGCTCTGGCTCTTTAGTTCATATCAGCTTTTAAAAATAAATCACATAACTATATGACTACACACTATTTATTACCGTAGGATATACCCTGCCACTTTGAAATCTTTTTTTTTTTCATTGGACTTTTTTCCGTGAAAACAATATGTTTTTGCGAAAATCTTGTGAAAGAAATTTGTGGCACAGTGCAGGAAGAAGAAGAAGAAGCAGAAGAAGCACGTCCTCGGAGCAAGCGTGTAATAACGCTCTCTACCAAGTTAACGTTCGCAGAGTGCCGTCTACCTCCTGCCTTCGCGAACGACGTCGCCAACCTCGAAGTAGACCGAGTACAAGTGGAGCTGACAGTGTGGGGGGCAGTGAAACAGTAAGGCAGCAACCCGTGACGGTCGATTTCAGATCCGGCGCCGCCATCATCCACTGTCTGCATCACAGAACAACCCGCTGTCGAAGAGCTCCAAGCAGCGCTACTTTTGCACCAGCCTATCCAACATCTTTGCGAAGGACAAGAGAGATCTGCACAATGACCGGCGTATGCTACGGAGTGGACGAAGCTCAAGGAGAAGCGGCAGGAGGACTATTACCGTTTGCGGCCGCTATCACAATGTCGTCTTCCTCTAGTCCGACGGCGACTCGTCGAGCTCCATTGAGAACAACACGATGTGGGAGAGTCCACCGTTCGCGCATTTCTTTCACATCGCGTCGGGAACCTCTGCGGGAAACAAGAAGTATCTGGGAAAGGTACCGCGATTCTGAACGGACAACGGCGGACCATCCGAGTCAAAAGGATCGTGACCGGTTTCACATTCTCTACCGATGCCGTTACGGCTTCAGCGTCGGCCCAGTCGACTCCGTGGAGAAAAACCGAGTGCAGGAGAGGCCATGGTTTCTCCCCTTCCTGCCGAGTGCATCCACCATCGTTGTAGGGAATGAAAAAGAACAGCGCAGGGGCCAGCGCCAGCCACAGTGGTCACTGAGGGCAAGCCAAAGGCAGGAGGATTACGAATGGCACAAACCGCTGTCGCAGAAGGACCTTCGCCCCATCCCGAACGCGCCATTGCGTTTTGCCATCATAAGGCAGTAGCCGGCCTCGCGTGAAGAACGTACATCCGTGCCGAAGCTCGTACCAAGGGTGCACCTAAAACCATCTGCTAAGACCAAGAACGCAGTGCGCGATGTACAGGACACTAGTGAAACGATGGCCGTTTGTAGGATTTGGAGAGCGATGGCGTATCGCACCCTGTGCTCTAGACAAACTATTCTATTCCCCCGGTGACAACCCAATTGGAGGCTGGAGAAGGTTTTGTCGCGGCAGATTCTTCTTTGTATTATTGTCAGCTACAATTTAATATTATATCTGTTAATGCACTGAACACCTTACGTGTCCATAGGCGAAATAAATACATGCGAAAAAAATTTTTTGTTACACCTATTTTTTTCCGTGTTTGTGCTGTGTAGGCACCTGCATATTGTTTAAAGGAACAGAAACAGTTATTGGGAGCGAGGACATACCGTGGCGCCGCCACGCGGGAGAACCGGTGTGACGCGCAAAGTTGGATTGCTCCGCCGGCACTGCCTTGCTCAGCACGAAGCTGCTTTGTGCGTCGCCTTCTTATTGTTGTTGCCTTTTATTTCAGCTAGACGATATCTGTAAAATACTGTTGTAGCTAAATTATTGATCGTTCAATAAGGTAATTAACTCTTCCGGAAAAAGAATAGCTTCATTACAAAGCTTTAGACGCCGCGTCGACTGCTGTTGTTGTCTGCTATGGTCACCGGCGAGGATACCGCGCGTGCGGAGTCCGCTGGTCTTTTTTTAGTTGATATAGCATTTTGATGAATGAAAATGAATGAAAAGTTAGCATCAAGATGGTTTTAGCGCGTGGTTGCGGTAAATACACAGTTTTCGGCCGCAAGAAAGGCGTGCGACGCGTTTCTCGTGCAATTCATTCACTGTATGTTTGCATCAGCAAAGGGACCGCCGTTGACTCGAAGAAATCGAATTAGCAAATTTGTATTCATGCTGAACACGCATACCCCTATGCAGCGCGATACGAGTGGTTCGAAGCTTCATTTTTCGGAAAGCAGCAGGCATATAGAGCTGCATTGAATCGCGACCTTTCTTTAAGGTGTACACACGACATACGCACATGCGCGCCTCATTAAACCTTGTTATTTTGGAACAGAGGGTTCACCTTAGGGCGTTGTGGCTTGATCACATTTTAAATTCTCGCCAGTGTGACCCCAAGGAGACTAGCCTGGGGCACAGTTGTCCGTTGTTTCTCTTTCTGTTGCTTATTTTTCCCGCGTATTCAAGACGGTCGTCACACGGCGATTTTCGATCGCGATCGAGCCAGTTCATGGCTGTATTTTTCGACGAATCACTCCCGTCTGTATTTTGTACAAAGGGGCCAATAGCGATCGAAAATACAGCGTAAGACCCGACTCATTTGAATGCACTAGCAGAGACTCCGGAAACGGGGGGGGGGGGGGGGGGGGGCAGGGGGAGGCGGTCGCCCCCCTACCATTTTTCAAGAGGGGGCACGGCCCCCCACACTTTCCGACCGTTTACGCTGAGATCAGAATTTCTTGACAAGAATTTTCAAGCTGGTGGTAGTTAAAAAAAAGCCCAGGTGGTCGAAATTTCCGGAGCCCTCCACCACGGCGTCTCTCATAATCAAAGCTGGTTTTGGGACGTACGTTAAACCCCACAAATCAGTCAATCAATTAAGCTGGTGGTTGTGTGGTCCAGTGCTTTCCAAAACACTGGACCACACAACCACGTGGGTTGCGCGGTGTGCCGCAGGTTTTCAGTACTTCCGAAAGTTCCAAACATTTTGAAGTGTATACCAATGTGAAATAAGCGACGATGCAAGTATGTGAAATTTAAAAAGGCTAAAATGAATTAAATCAATAATTGATTTCATTAATACTATAGTAAATAATAATATATAATATGTAATTTAAATAAATTAGAATCGACAAATACTGAGAACAAACAAATAATTAACACAACATGCAAAAACGATAATAAATGCCCCCCCCCCCCCCCCCCACACACACACACACACACGTCACTCCGAAAAATGTTCCGGAGTCCCTTTGCACTAGTACGCTGCAAGGTGTAACTTATTGCGGTCTAAATGATTCAGTGAAACTATCAGTGTCCAGCATCTACACCTTCATCGATAAGCCGTACGTCACTCTGCGGCTGCCGATAGAAGGAGAATCTGTGTCTGAAGCTGGCCACGTCGTCGTCTGCAGTGCAAAAGGGGAAGTGATACTGGCTGGGCTCATTTTGCAGACGTCGTCTTTTAGAAAATACCAAGTTTCCAATGACTCCGAGCGCACTTTTTAGCTTTTGTGGTCGCTCGGCGAACGTGAAATAAACGCGAAGCGACGATGTTTGTAGATAAAAACGCTGGCGAATGACTGTTGAAAGCGCGTGTGAACCGTCCGCTTCGGCGGAGGCTCGGCGCGAGGTGGGATCGTGGGGTCACGTGATCCAAATTTGCACGTCAAAACGACCGCAGCGCCAGCATCTCCAGTGGTGGCCCTCGCGCCCAATACTGCAGTAGTAATCAATTGTTTGTTTTGGGAGCGAGGACATACCGTGGCGCCGCCACGCGGGAGAACCGGTGTGACGCGCAAAGTTGGATTGCTCTGACAGCACTGCCTTGCTCAGTCCGGAGCTGCTTTGCGCGTCGCCTTTTTATTGTTGTTGCCGTTTATTTCAGCTATACGATATCTGTAAAATACTGTTGTGGCTACGTTATTGATTCTTCAACAAGGTAATTAACTCTTCCGGAAAAAGAATAGGTTCATTACAAAGCTCTAGACACCGCGTCGACTGCTGTTGTCGTCCGCTATGGTCACAGGCGAGGATACCGCGCGTGCGGAGTCCGCTGGTTTTTTTAGGTGAGATAGCATTTTGATGAATGAAAATGAATGAAAGGTAAGCATCAGATGGTTTTAGCGCGTGGTTGCGGTAAATACACATAGCTTTTGGCCGCAAGAAAGGCCTGCGACGTGTTTCTCGTGCAATTCATTCATTGTATGTTTGCATCAACAAAGGGGCCGCCGTTGAGAAGAAGAAATCGAATTAGCAAATTTGTATTCGTGCTGAACACGCATACCCCTATGCAGCGCGATGCGAGTGGTTCCTTCATTTTTGCGGAAAGCAGCAGGCATAGAGCTGCATTCAATTGCGACGTCGACCTTTCTCACATGATTTAAGGTGTACACACGACATACGCACATGCGCGCCTCATTAAACCTTGTTATTTTTGAACAGGGGGTTCACCTTAGGACGCTGTGGCTTGATCACAATTTAAATTCTCGCCAGTATGAGGACACTAGCCTGGAGCACAGTTGTCCGTTGCTTCTCTTTCTGTTGCTTATTTTTCCCGCGTATTCAAGACGGTCGTCACACGGCGATTTTCGATCGCGGTCGAGCCAGTTCATGGCTGCATTTTTCGACGAATGACACCCGTCCGTATTTTGCACGAAGGGGCCAATAGCGATCGAAAATACAGCGTAAGACCGGACGTATTAGTTTACTCATTTGAATGCACTAGCAGAGACTCCGGAACGAGGGGGGGGCGGTCGCCCCCCTACCATGTTTCTAGATGGGGCTCGCCCCCCCCCCCCTCCCACTTTCCAACCGTTTCCGCGGAAATAAAATTTTTTGACAAGAATTTTCAGTCTGGTGGTAGTTAAAAAAACCCCGGGTGGTCGAAATTTCCGGATTCCTCCAACACGGCGTCTCTCATAATCAGAGCTGGTTTTGGGACGTACGTTAAACGCCACAAATCAGTCAATCAATTAAGCTGGTGGTTGTGTGGTGCAGTGCTTTCCAAAACACTGGACCACACAACCACGTGGGTTGCGCGGTGTGCCGCAGGTTTTCAGTACTTCCGAAAGTCCCAAACATTTTGAAATGTATACCAATGTGAAATAAGCGATGATGCAAATATGTAAAATTTAAAACGGGTCAAATGAATTAAAACAATAATTGATTTCATTAATATTATAGTAAATAATAATACATAATATGCATTTTAAATAAATTAGAATCGACAAATACTGAGAACAAAAATAATCAACACAACATGCAAAGACGACAATAAATGCCCCCCCCCCCCCCCCCACACACACACACACACACTCCGAAAAACGTTCCGGAGTCCCTTTGCACTATGCTGCAAGGTGTAACTTATTGTGGTCTAAATGATTCAGTGAAACTATCAGTGTCCAGCATCTACACCTTCATCGATAAGCCGTATGACACCCAGCAGCTGCTGATAGAAGGAGAATCTATGTTTGAAGCTGGCCACGTCGTCGTCTGCAGTGTAAAAGGGGAGAGAGAGAGATAGAGAATATTTTATTGATGAATCCGGAGATATTAGCCTGGTTAATGGCCTGGGTGTAAAAGGGGAAGAAGTGATACTGGCTGGGTTCATTTTGCAGACGACGTTTTTTTAGAAAATACCAAGTTTCCAATAACTCCGAGCGCACTTTTCAGCTTTTGTGGTCGCTAGGTGTCCGCGAACGTGAAATAAACGCGAATCGACGATGTTTGTAGATAAAAACGCTGGCGAATGGCTGTTGAAGCGCGCGTGAAATGCGTGAACCGTCCGCTTCGGAGGAGGCTCGGCGCGAGGTGGGATCGTGGGGTCACGTGATCCAACTTTGCACGTCAGAACGACCGCAGCGCCAGCCCCTCCAGTGGTGGCCCTCGCGCCCATTAGCGGAAGCCTGCAAATAAGAAGCGCAGTAGTTATTTATTTGATGAGCTGACATAATCTGCAATTCCGGACCGCGAGGGTGATGCTTTGTAGACGGGCAGGTCGACTGGGACGGCCTGCTTCAGGCCTTGCGCTTCGTTGACAGTGTTCCATAGAACGTCAGCAATTGTAGTCGGTACGCGGCGGCAAAGAAGGCCATCAGGTCATACGCGAACTCTTTTAAATGCAAACTTGTCCTTGAACTGGCAGTTAGCATCGGTTTCGTAAGGAGCTGCGTTTGTTAGGGCACACAGGTAAGTGATATAAGTACGGAACTGTTTTGCGCACTTAGCACCAGTAACGTCTTCGAACTGACTTTCGTTGTCTAGGTCGTAGCTTGCACCATCGGTGCAGAACGCAACTGGGATTAGATAACCGCCCTTTTCACTACCTACAGACTCCTCCAAATCATTAATGACGGGGAATCTACATGAATGAAGTTTGTTACGTCTGCTTGCGTAAGTACATGAGACAACTGGAAATCGAGAATTACAGATAGACGAACTAAATGAAGAGCGAGACTGGTGATGCGATCGCACTCAAAGAAAACACAGCTAGGATAGCCAGGATGAGCCAGGTTTGCTGCACTACAATGGGATGGAACCTGAAAGAAGAGAACGTGGAGTTCACACTTCGCGCGGACACAAGCATACAAAAAAGATGCGATCGTCTATAATATCGTAACATTCGGCGATATGTGGAAGTGGATGTCAGAGAACGCTGGATTGCTGAAAACAGTAGCTGCAGTAAAAGCACAGTCGCCGAATCAAATAAATCATTCATGGGCGTTTATTTACACTAAGCGATGCTAGAGAAGACTTAAGCCTTATGAGGTAGTCACAGACAATCACCCTTGTGGACTTCACCTGTACTCCGCACAACCAAACGTGTCTTCCGTGTTTATCGGCGGAGTTGTTTGATAAATTCTTAAATGCATGTTATGCACAGGGTATGTAGAGTTCCTACAGGGCAATGGACTTGGAATTTCGCAGAATCCGATGTGGCGAGCTCTATTCAGTTTGTCGTTTTAGGGGCGAAGCTCCTTAAGGCGTGGGTCGTGCGTCCCCGATGTATGTAGTAGGTAGCCACCTCTCGTTTAGTTCTTGGAATGTCCGCTAGATGGCGGTACTTGTATATGAGCTTGGTGGCCCGGCCACCGCCCCGTTATAAAGGGGACGCTCCTAATATCCATCCATCCATCGGTGGAGGTGCCGCTGCTCTCCGATTATACTCCGTTTCATACATCAGGTGCAACGCTGTCAAAGCTAGTGCTCGTGCTTACGCTGTGTACTTCCGCGACCAGAAGGTAGTCCGCTGCTTGCGGTGAGCGAAAATAGAATAAATGCTTCGTTGATAGCCTTAAATCATAAACATTTCTCGTCAGCTTGACAAAACACGCTCGAATTGCTGGGGAAAGAATCGAAATATGCGAGCTTGTGTTTTGTGTTTTGTCGTTTGTTTGTCGGAGCGATACACCTCTCCTATTCTTTTTCTTTGCGGACTACTTGCGTAGCCTTCACAGCGTTGCACCTGATGTGTGAAACGGAGTATAGCTGCTGCGCGGGGCTGCGCCGGGAGCGCTCCTCTCATTCTCCTGGATCGTCGCCGTACGCGTCGGATCGCGCTTCATGGACCATGGACGAAGAGAAAAAAATTCCGAACGTTGTGTCCGAAGCGCGGAATCGAACCAGGGACCCCTCGCTTCCGAACGCGCGGCGCTAGCCACTACGCCACGAAGCGCACACGGACACATGCACCACGATGACAGTAAACACCCAATATTAACGAAAGACTGCGCGTTTTTAACGCGTTTGTGCTAGCGCGTTACGACCCGTGTAAGAAGCTGGTGTAAGACGCTGAGGCCTCTCCGCCTTTTACTCTCTCAGCAGTCACGTGATGGCGTCGGCAAACGCGGTGCGCGTTCCGCCTTTAAGGCCGGTCCCCACTAGCGGCAAAAACGCGCGCGGCGAGCGCTTCCGCGGCACGCGCGCGTCAACAAGTCCCCACTCGCGTTTTGCGCCAAGCGGCGACGTTGCAGCCAAGAACGACCTGACGCCCCGACTTGTGTTGTTCCATTCAAATGGTCTCGCGAAAACGTGAGCTCTAATCAGACGATTTCGTCTTTCGTCGACCATGTATGTCTTTCTAGCGCTACGGCTGGTCACGCTATCAAAAAACTGCTACTGCGAGGATACTTCTTGCTCGGCGTCTCGGTACGGGTAGGCTTAACGAAAAATGCATATAGGTCTGGGCATGGCCTCTGAGATTTTACGACGGCCATGTCACTTTCGAATCTCAGAGGCTGTGTATTACGGTTCTATGCATGACGGACAGATGGCGCCACGCGTCGGCACCACCGTCGGCACGCCTCCGCGGCTCGCTTCTGATTGGTGCTTTTTTCGCGGCGGCCGCGGCGGCCGCAAAAAAATGAGTCTCGACCCATTCGAGCATCTGCCGCGCGTTGCTGCCGCTTTTCACGAATCTCGCCGCTCGCGGCAGCAACAAGGTCAATCTACATAGGTCGCGAAAGTTGGAACGAAAAGTGGTCCGAAACCTATTGCCACAGACATCAACACCTTGTGACGATTGAAGCGCGACTAGGTGAGGAGGGGACAAATAACGAGAACGAAAAATTCAATTAAACGTTTGTTTTCAAAATCTTTAATACATACTGTCACAAAATAAATTATTAGATTACTTTATAAAATTTTAGGTTTTCGATATATTGTTGACTGAAATTTTTTGGTTTATTTCCAGAAACAGCGGGCGCATGCAGGCAGTCTGGTAATGTGGGCTTGTGTTTGTCTTGCGCCCAACTCTGTGTGCCTCGCCAACGGTCTTGCGCATTTTCGGGTGAAAGTGGCGTCGCTAGTTCTTGCACAGTAAGTTTTCGCGTGTCGTCCGTACACAATTTCCTCGTATAAGCGTTGTTTTCCAGTCGTGACACTTGGCAGAAGGTAATCTAACCCGTCGCAGCCGTGGGGAACCGTTTCAGTGACTGTTTTTTGCCAGCGCACAGACTGCATGCTGTCGCCCTTAGGGACAAGTCAGCCAAGCTATGCGAAGAAACGCGGCTCTGTGTGCGTCTGCAAGAGCAACCCTTTCACGCCGGGCGTCTCACTCCATCGGTTTCCCCTCGATTCTGAAAGGTGAGTTTTCGAACTATTTCTCGTGAGCCATCGTAAAGACGAACACATGAGTTCCGAAACCGACACGATAGCTTTCATGCAAAATGGCGGTACATCCTGTCCTCGCTACTATTGTTACAATGAGTGCAGCGTTTCGTGTGTTTGACGAGGGCCTAATTAAACGGGGAGGCGCGACGGGCGCAATTAAGAGCGCTTATCACGTGTCCCCTCATGCCCGGCCATGGTCAGAGTCAAACACGCGAAGCGCTTCCAAGCTAGACTACGCCGATTGTGCCTGAATGTTTTGTCAAGTTTTTCGTGTAGGAAAGTTGCCGTGTAGGTTTCGAAAAAGAGATATAGATGCTGAGTTCAGCTTTAGATTAAATTGTATACTGTGCACGTCATGTTTCGTCTGTCTGCAAAGCCATTCAACGCCAGCAACTGGCGCTGCGTTGATAACATTTGTTCTTATCTTCTGTATGCCTTTTTACTGTGCAGGATTAGATGTGGACGTTCTACTTCGTCTGCGTGTTCGTCCCTTGTGTGCGATGCTGTGAAAGTGATTGCATCTGTAAGTGTCCTTTTAGTTATGTTGTTAGAGTCGGGCACTGTGGCTGAGGTGTGATACCATGCTTGTTTGACTGTTAAGTCGTGCAACGCATGATAACCTGCACATGGCTCACTTATTCTCAGTTGCTCTACCCTGGGTGTGTGGTAGGGTTCAGTTTACCCACACGCTTTAAACAATGTAGTTATTTAGAGCAGCATGAACTGACACACTTGTAGTTTCACTTTCACTGTAGTATGTGTAGGGGCAAATTATATGGTCAAGAAAATATCTAAGTGGGTTTGTTTGATTCCGGATCCTTGAGCTTGGTTCCAGATCCTTGTTATTACCACATAATCAGCATTCATTTAGCTGCCTCTATGATTTTATCTTTCATGTGCAGAGGCAACTCCTCAAGAAGCTCCAAGATGTGCATCTGCGATATCCACTTCCAGTCAAGACGTGCAGAACCCCGGCAACAATGGTGGCAACAGCGCAGCAGAAATTGAAATTCGCTTTACAGCAAGTGTGTGGTACTTTTGCTGTATTAATAGGGAATAGTAAATTTCCAACGGTATCATTTCTCATTCTATATGCAGGCACACCTTCACAGCCGTCACCAGCTGCCCTCCATTGTGCATGGAAATACTATTGTCTTGAGGAGCAGTCTTTTGGTGAAGAACTGCTTTTGAAGCAAGGTTACTTTCTACCCTAAAACATTTTAACAGGCTTGTCACACAAGAAAGGGAAGCGATGATTTTGCACCCTCTTTAAATTAAATGTACAGAGACAAGTTTACCAGTTCCTTTGGATGAGACATGCCCATCTTCACCAGAGGCGATTATTCCGGAGGAGCATGGTCATCGCTACGAGTAGGATTAGTGACTTTATCCTGATCTGTACCTGTATGCTTACACTTCTTCAAAGCCTGCTTTATTGATTAGCGTTAGAGTTTAAAAAAATCATAAAAATAGTGTATCTTTAGTTAGAAATTTTGTTTAAGATGTTAAAGCTTTTTTCAAGGCTGAGGAAAATGGCACAGCCAAGGACAATGAAGTGTGAGGGCATAAAGGCTTATGCGTACTGTCTATCACGTATACGTAATTTTTCCTGTGTTTAAAACTATTTCTCCTTGTATACAGAATTGAGGTGCTGCATTTGCACTTAAATATTCTGCTGGAAAAAAATACGCCGGATGTGCAATTATTTCAGCGTCTGCTTTGATTTATCTTTCTGAGAGCATCTCTGGCGTACAGAAGCAAATAGTCGTGAAAGCAATATGCGGAGATGAGTAGAGTGGTGGCCTAACTGATGCTGCACAATTAGAGGTGCGTAGCATTTGTACTGCGTTTGGTGTAATGTATCTACTTTCTTTCTTCCGCAAGATTACACTTTTCCCATTACTAAGTAATAAAGAAATTGTTTTAGAAGTGTCTTAGCATGTTTTTGAAAGCATTTACGTTTTATAAGAACAAACAAGCCACTGTTTGTTAGCGCGGCTGCTGTCATTGTTCGGATCACGCGACGCAATAATTTATATGCCCTCATGATGGCTGAATGATTCTGATGAAAATGCGGCGTTACAGATAGAAGGGATAACACAGCACCCATTGCCCAATATTTTTCCATGCGTTAGAAGTTTGTCAACGTTCAGCAATTTTGATCTAACTCGCTCAACATTTCATACTATTGCAGAATTACAATTCCTGATTTCTGGAAATTTTATTCGATGTGGGGGGGGGGGGGGGAGTTAATGTAGGCTTTTGAAGTTATCATTGAGTTTCCCTAACACATCATTGGTCTGATATTTTCTAACTAGGTTAGACACGAAAGAGTAACGTTCTAAGTTAAGATAAGCAGCTGATCCTGTATTTACTGATGAGAAATTTCTACTATTGATTGCTTATGTTCTTTTTCTCAGCAGGACACACATGCTTCGGAGCCACACAGCCCCGTTGGAGCATCCAGCACTAGCATGGCAGGCATGTAGCGTTCGTTTGCGAGACTGTCGCCAAGGCACCTGTCTGTGGGCAGCACGGGCCTTTCACATCAATGTATGTGTCGATTCATGTTGCCAGTATTGAGCTGCTCAATGATGTAGTGCAGGAAGGTGAAAAGTTGCAGCTGACGGTGAAGTTCGTTTTTATGTTTGGTTAGAGCTAAAACTAAGTTCTAAGTGGCTACCAGGGAAATAACTGATCCCAAATTATATAGCAAGTTCCTCCGTGACAATAATATTTATGTGGAAGAGCAACTAAGATTGCACAGTAAATGTTCCCCGAACAAAATCATCAAATTTCTGCTAGAATATACCTTGATGTGTAGCAGGTAAAGTTGAAATTATAATTCTATATTTCAGGATGGATCACTGGTGTACATTCTTGATTTTATGGTAGCGTTATTTTGGTCGTGTAACACCAATATTTTTACGAGTGGTTAACTCTTTCGTTACCACGCCTATTCAAATCGATCACCGGTGATCGATGATTAAAACTGCCGATTTCGACGCGTTAAAAACGTTTCCCGTGCATACAGCGGCATTTCGCGTTTAGTTTGGGGACTGCTCTTCTACAATCCGTTCAAATTTTCCCGCTCTGACGACATCGAGATTTTTGACGGAGTTTTTCGCGAAGTAATGTGCGTGTGCTGCTGGAAAAGGGGGCGTGGCCGCCACACTTGAGAAAAAAGCGAGCTGCTCGAGTTTGTGCTCCATTATTATTAACATTTTGTTATCAAACGATTCCTAAGAAGTCAATTATCAAACAGTGTCGTCAGTTTTGCAAGGAAATAATGTTTGGCCGCGATAATTACGTGAAAATGACACCAGCTATTCACCAGCAAGCTTTGGTTCCGAGTTCGGACAATTTTAATCAAATACAGCTCGTTTCTGAAGGTCCGTCGCGTGTCTAACTTGTTGATCTGGCCTTTTCAGCGAGTTTGCAGCAGTTTCGGTTTCGCTTCTCTTTATCTACGCGAGAGGGGCGCATCCGGCGTTAGCGTCGGTGCGCTCGGCAAACTCTCCGCCGCTCCCATGGCGGTGGCGTCCCGCGGGACTGTGTCGCGGGAAAAATGTTCCGCTCGGAAGTATGCTGAACCCGCACACGAATGTAGTGAAGATGAGTCGAGCTACGATTCCGAAGACGACACCAGTTCATATTCAAGCTCTGAAAGCGACGGCAGTTCGAGCCAGCCCGGGTCATCCTCAGCTGTTCACCGGCAAGTTTCGTTTTCGGCCTTGGGCGGTCTCGTCCGTCAGGAGCGCTTATCTGCCGATCTGGGTGCACGCCCTTTGAGATATCCTCGTTATCTGCAGGGTAGGCGCAGAGCTTGGACAGGATGTGCTGCCGCCGGCAGCGAAAAAGCTTCAATTCTCACCAATAAGGCCGCCCGGCGCGCATCTCGGCCTGGCACACCGGAGTAGTGCAAAGCGCTTCACGACATCGCACGATTTTTTTTTCCTGTCCTTCACAGCGGCAGTGACTAGAACCATCTGTGAAAATGCAGATATACTTGAATGCATATCTTCGAGCTTCCGACCTATGCTGAAGGAGACAGCTCGTGGAAACAGCTGACTCCGGAGGAACTCGTGAAATTCATTGGACTGCTCATTTATATGGGCATTGTGCACGTCCCGCGCATTCACCAAAACTATGCCGAAAAGAAAGAAAAACTACCGCAAGTGCTACAAGGAACGCAAAGTTGAAAAAAAAAGTTTTTTTGTGAAAGGTGTGGTGCGCACCCGTGCTTCACCTCGTGGCACGAGCGGTGAAGCAGTTTCAGTTTTTTTTATCTATGTGTAAAACGGGCTTGTGTGGATTGTTTATTTTTCTTTTAGAATATTCCTGGATCATTTACCTTCGAAATGTATATTTTGAATTTTCTTTGTTCGTAATATTTTTGTAGATATTGTGTTTTCTTTGTATTGTATTTCTCAAATTCCTGCAAAAATAGTAGAGTTAATATTTTTTTCAAGTTCTGTAATATTTTCTTTTCTTTTCAAACTTATCTTACTTATAAAGAGCATTTCATTACGCAGAATTTGGTGTGCTGCAATGCAACCTAGAACATTATTTGCACAAGTAAAAAATTTTTTCCGCAGACCTATAAAAAACGGCCATTTTCATGCGGTAACGAAAGAGTTAAGACAAACGAAATAACACAGCAGCCTATTAACTGCGCCTACAGAAAGTTCTTTGTCTTTCCTTTATGGAGCTATCACCTGTTTTACTTTTATTGATACCTGACTTAAAAGTCAGTTTTTTAATACAAATTGGGCCTGAATTTTCTTTTTGGTCACGGTACCATGAAAAATGGCCATAGGCAAAGCAGCATAAACATTATGGTTAGCGTTGATAAGCTTTACTTGGGTATACCAAAACTATCTTCTACTTGACTGATTTTCTATAGGGCGGTTCAAAGAGCATAGAATGTGATTTTAGGCCTTCTGTGTTTCCTTATTGTGCTTGTGAAGTATCTGTTTCCCCTTGAGTGTATCTTGCTTACATGTTTCTTTTTCGCTGTCTCGTAAACCTCGACAGTTTCCCTAACGGAATCCATTTTTCCTTAGCGCCACCCAGTGTTTCCATTACTGAAGATAAAAGAAAGACGGACCGGCTGCGAGCAAAGCTTTGGAAGCTTCAACGACAGGCACAGAGGACCAGGAAGCGACTGCAGCGACAATGCAGCATGCTGTCCACTTCTGATATAGTTGAGGCAATCTCCAGCTGTAGGTCGTGAAACATTTAGCAGCCAATTTGTAAATTAGTTCTTAAGTTGTGCACTTCTATGTTTCTCTGGTGTTTTTTTTTCTATGCGTTATATATTTTGGTGTAATAACCAATACAACTGCAATATTTTGCCAATAAAATACAGCTTGTATTTCAAATCTGTCTTTGTTGTCTTCCTAGTTTGTTGCAGGCTGGCATTATGTAGCCGTCATAGCTGCAATGAAAGAAAAAGAAAGGTAAAGAACGCGCAGCTATAAAAATAAGTGAAAAGCGACGCCCGCACAAAATATTTCGTAATGTCGCGCCATGTAGCATTAAACGTGACGTCGTTTCCGCTTCCGGTTGTGACGTCATTTTTTAGTTGTCCCCCCCATACGTAGATGGCGACAGTTGCAACGACTAGCCACCTTCTTGACACATGGGCTTCTACGGAAGTTGCGCTACCAGTTTACATATACCTTGGCAGCAACGCGTGCCGCGCGCGTTTTTGCCGCTAGTGGGGACCGGCCTTAAGGGGCTGCGTGAGACGTCTTTACACGATGATCGACTGGGCGAATTGCACGGAAGATTCACGGTTTACCGATGATTCCCTCCGGAGCTTCGCCCACTCATCATCATTCACCCCGTGGATATGCTGCGATTTTTTTCTGACCGTCTCCAATCACAATGCTATTGAGCAGGCGAGGGCCTTTTGTACTACGAGTTAAGGTTGAATTTCATTGCGTTTCCACCTCTCTATCTTCCTCGCTATCCCTCTGTCTCCATTTTTCTCTATATTTCAGTGTCTAAAAATTTCTAATAATGAATGGGAAAGAAGAGATCACATGTTTGCGTCTTGAATATTATAATGTCACCGCGGAAATCGTGGACTGAACCCCACTGTTCCAATTGTAAGCAGACTTTTCACTGAGAACATAGCGCCTCGGGCAAAGCCAGAAGGGCTTTTCACCGCTGTCCAATAATACTATCGTGTACTCAATTTCTTGCCGTATTTACCAAATTTAATATGGTCCTATTAATAATAATTTATTTCCTTATTTCCAATCCAATCCACCCTGTCCTGAGCATAGTGGATGGGACGTAGTGGATTGGAAATAGTTGGGAGAGGCCTTCGTCTTGCAGTGGACCTAAACAGGCTGATGATGATGATGATGATTTCCCTATTCTCTGTCTTCTAATTTTCCTTTGGCCTTATTTCTGCTATGTTTGGGTTTTATTATACGATTATTTGGGTTTTTGTATTTACTTTCATGCATCTGTTACACGTAAGTTGTGCATTTTCAAACCTTTCTGAAATAAAATATGGCTTTCATATCTATTATTTTGCCTACTAGAGTCTTGTCCAACCCCGGTAGTGGGCATGGCCATAAGCAAATGAGAAAAGGAGAAGATCACACTGTTCGACCAAAGCGCATCTGTCCTTTGCTCTCTGGACGAAGCTCCTTGTTTAATACGGCCATCCTCGGTGCCACAGAGGACCACCGGCACGAGCCGAGGAAGTATTCGTGGACGTCATTCTTGGACAGAGCATCAGCAGCACAAAAGGTGACGGCGACGTCTCACGCGGACTTCGATTTCGCTTGAGCTGGTCCACTGGTACCCCAAGATGCGCGGCTCTGTCCCCAACTCCACTAAGCCTTTCTGCGGCATCCGAACCATTCAATGCTGTCCGACTAGGAGAAGAGGCGATCGGTGGCGGTCTACACGCTTATTGAAAACAACCCGCGCGGGAGCAGCCGCCCTGGCAAACTGCGGCGTTCTCCTGGCGCCGAAGAGAAGTAAGCCTGGTAATGCAGGTCGCCTGATGTCGCTGCTATTCACCGAAGGAAATACCGCGAATATACGTCTTTTGCCAGCTCGGGGCCCACCTGCGCAAGAAGGAGTGGAAGCGTGGCGCAACAACGACATTTCCGGGGAAACGGTCAGCAGCCGAGGATTTACATGGCTGCTTCGCAGCGTCGAAGCAAGTGGGCACTCGAGCAGCAATACAGCCCCATGGCAATTGCCTCCGAATAGACGACGTGCAAACGGCGCTTCACAGTCCCTCACCACCACATCTGGTGCTGTTACGCAACGCCGTCCTTGGACAAAGATACTGCCCCCGCATCGTCGTCGACTCGCTCGGATGCGCAGCCCTGCACAAACCTGTGCCGCTTCATTCCCCGGTCCTATGCGGACCGAAGACACAAGCCGCGGCCCGGACCACAGTTATAACGGTTGTTAGACTGAACAACGACATTGTCTTTGATGTCTACCTGCCGCCGCTTGCGCTGAAGCACGACGTCGAAGGTTGCCCACTTGTCCGTGAGGAGATCGTCGTTCAACGAGAGGAGAAACCCCGGCCCTCCTGGAGCTGGTAAAAGTGTTCCCGGAAAACGTCAGGCATCGTAGTCGGTGGCTGCCGCTCCCGATGAGAGGGACCACTTATGGACGCTGGCAAATATAATTACGTAAATAGCTGTATTGCGAAGATAGGTTATAATTTTTATTGATCATATAAAAGTTGCGAAAGCGACGTAATGGCTCTGTGGTGTTTGTACTTAGATGGGCAAAGCAGTTACGCCCTCTGCATTATCCCGTATCAGATACATAAGGTTTCAAGTTTGTTCTGGATTCTGTGGAATATTTCAGACACACAGGTAGCTTAATTGCGAGCATCTATGATGTACTCCGGTCAACGAGCCAAATGAGAGTGATGCTAGAAACTCGCAATATCTATACATCGATGTGGGGTGATGTAAATTCGCGATATGAGTCTGTGATGTTCAAAGTCGACACTTTGCCGTTCCGTCGGTCCGGCCTCACCTAGGAGGGAAAAGTAGACGCGCCCCTGCCCTCGGCCGGCTGCGAGGAGATAATTGTGAAAGGTGTGGTATCGAGGCGCCGCAAGTTCGTAAAGGACATAACGTTTTAGCGTGGTAGGAGGATATGACTAACATAAATAACGGTTCATAAAATCAGTAAACTGACATCCTAGCCATTTACGTCATTATTAGCGTCAAAAGAACAGCTTTGCCTCTCCTACGATTTAGACGGCGTGGTATTGGCTTGAATATTTTAGACTATGGCTAGAATATGTTCTTGATATCCTCGTAAATTAACTTATTTATTCTCTGGATCTTTCATGCCGTGGGGCACGCCATATGAAGGGGATATAAACCCTGGAAAAGTTCATCCCATGTCGTGTGGAGTGAATCCAGCGAATTAAAATTCCGTAAACTTTTCTATTTGTTTGCAGTCTTTGGTGAATGGCGACTTGTTCCTTGGTGCGTCATTGATGTGCTACTAGATACGTTCAGTAAAAATGTCTCGGGTTATGGCAGGAATGACCGAGCCCCCAATGTGGGTTCATGCAGCTAGAGCCAAGGGTCCATATCTAGAGTGAAACTTTATGTGATTTGCGCGACACGACGGACTGGTGCATGTGCAGCCTACGCGGCCAAGAAAACAAGTCTGCCATCGGTTTTCAAATGATTTGTTCAAACATATTTAGCTACATCGATGACAGACACCGATTCAGGCAAAGCTGTTTATCCCAGCTGCCCGATGTTGAGCTGTTTGTGATATGAGAGCTCCAGTTTTCTTCGTTGCAGCTGGAAGATTACTCTTCGTGCAGGCCTTTTAGGAATACACGCGAAGCACACATAGATAGCGGACACTCCAAAAGCCCATGCATGACCACTCAGACATTCAGCGACTGCATTTCCTTAATGTATTTGCATCTGTTTGAATTGAGGGCTCGAATGCAGGGCATTAACATGCAATGGACTAGTGAGCGCATGCAGTAACGAAGACGTGCCCGGCATCGTCAGAAGCTAGTCCTAAATCTTCACATTGAAAAGGAAAGGCAAACACACTTTTCCTTCTTCAACCTCCTGCCCTGAAATATCATCATCGTTACAGTCTCTGATACCCTGATCTATCTGTGCCCCGTTTTGGTACAGTGTTATAGGTACGACCTTCAGAACAAGTCAGTTTGCTCATACGGTGGTCACTTCACCGGGCGCATTAAGCATGTGGTTCTTCTTGGCAAGCGCGAGATGCGTGGGCAGCTTGTACCGGGCGTCATGTTCGTTCCCGACGAGTATGGCGAACGCGCCTTGGCAGAACTGGTGCAGCCGCATCCTCCCCACTCCACGTGGTACCTCAGGGAGTCGGTAGAGAGTCGATGCTGAAGCACGTAAGGACGGCGCCGGATGCCTGGTACGACAGTGGCCGCTCCTGCTGCGTTTTCTGCTTCGTCTTGATCCCTTGTGTGACATGCACTGGTGATTGCGGAGGTCCGTCTTCTCCCCCGTATAAATGCTGGGCACTCCGGAGCAGAAGTGGACCAGGTATGATCTCTCCTTCTCATCTATGGTCTTCAAGAGGACGGGCCAGTCCGTGCCACAAAAAGTGAGGTCGACGTCACTATCCGGGTATGAGAGTGGCCGGGACGTATCAAAGGTTTCTGGTGCGCTGAATCTTCCAACGCCAGCTCCACTTGTTTCACGTCTCCCTGAATGTCGGTGACGTCCTCCACGAAGGCAGGAGGCAGACAGGCCTCTGCAAATGTGGCCTTAGTGGAGCTGATCCAAAAACGTGTCTTGAGCGGGCGTTGACGTTCTTCTTCTACTTCCTCTTCCTGAACCATATTGGAACATTGTTTCACAAGAAATATGGAAGTGTGTATTGGTCTCACTGAAAAATTATGTCTCACTGAAAAATTAAATTACGAAAGGGAAGGGGTCAAGGGCTTGTTCTTTATTTGTTAGAAACAAGTTAATGAGCAAACAGACAATGAAGCCTAGGAAAGCATAGGGGAAGTTACTTGTGGTATTTTAATTGTGGAGAAAATAGAAAGGAATTAAAGTGGACGGAAAGACAAACCTGCCTTCGGTGGGACCCGAACCCACGACCTTCGGATGTCGCGTCCGATGCTCTACCAACTGAGCTACGAAGGCGGCCGTCCCCCCGTCCACATTATTGTGTATTTATGTACATATTATCCTGGGAGTGTTAGGCAGCGCCACTCATGGCCAAGGCGGCGTGCGTGGAACGCACTTTCTTGCCAGGAGGCGTCACGTAGACATTCCTTGCCAGGAGGCGTCACGTGACGCCTCCTGGCAAGAAAGTGCGTTCCACGCACGCCGCCTTGGCCATGAGTGGCGCTGCCTAACACTCCCAGGATAATATGTACATAAATACACAATAATGTGGACGGGGGGACGGCCGCCTTCGTAGCTCAGTTGGTAGAGCATCGGACGCGACATCCGAAGGTCGTGGGTTCGGGTCCCACCGAAGGCAGGTTTGTCTTTCCGTCCACTTTAATTCCTTTCTATTTTCTCCACAATTAAAATACCACAAGTAACTTCCCCTATGCTTTCCTAGGCTTCATTGTCTGTTTGCTCATTAACCTGAAAAATTAAATTAGTGTGATATAGCTATACACATTCATTTTGTCCACCTGGTATTTGAATTGCCGGGGACATTACACCTTTCCAGGGACCATTTCATATTTGGATTTCATGACGGGACAACTAGATGACATACATAATTACGCAACGGGTGATGGCTAAATCCCATAGTGGACATCCGCTTTGGTATCCGGTAGAGCGAACAGTACTGACACGTTTTTTTTTTTGGACCGGTACTTAACACTAGCGTATAGTTAAGTAGAATAAGGGCTTTTAAAGCAGTATCGTCAGTACCATTTGACTGCTATCAACCCGATAATATTGGCCAAAAGCAGTCGCCGCCATGATAGCGCATCGCTCTAATGTCTACGCGTGTACCTCTTTGATGAACCCACAACTGAGAATTGTTTGTCGCTGGCGGATTGAGTTCTACGCACATGTTCATTGGCGTTCATTGCTGCTGAGATATCGCGAAATAAGGGATCGTAAGATTTGACAACTAGATATTTCATATTAAATTTTCTTGCTTAATGGGCCCACTGATTTTGTGATGTTCAAACGCTCCCGGCATTTGCTTAGCTTCCTGGAAAGGCATTTGGCCTGCTATTATCGGCAATACACATCAGCGTGGTGACAGATCGAGCATTTCCGTTAGGATCTTGTTTCCGGTACCTACGCTATCCAGCTTTATATAAGTCTGCATTCCTTTTACAGCATCCTACAAACTGCATGGAATAATAGGTATTTTCGTGGGTGTCTTTGACTATGATCGCGCTCATCGAAACGGAACTTGCTTGGATATTGGACAGGAACGGTGCGTGTGTGCGTGCGTGCGTGTGTGTGTGTGTGTGTGTGTGTGTCATAATAGCATATAAAGCGGGCACGTCATCTTCTTTCATTCCGTTGCATTCGACCCCACTAAGTGTCAACTCGACTACAGTCACTATATGTTGAGTGTCCGTCCTGTAATAACATTTTCTTTATATTCCGACATTCGTTGTCGAGGATAAAATTCAAGTTGAAATGGAAACTGAGTTAACCTTGAAAGGCCCAATACACTCGTTATTCACGGTAATGGCTTGCACCAAAGCGATTAGTTACCGACAATTTTCATATGGGTCTCGTTGAAGTGACATTCTCACGCTCAACGGAACTACTGCACTGCGTGAGAAAATGAGCGAAACCCCGTCTCACCTTTCAAGGACATGGTTACTATGTGAAGTTAGTGCATTGCCATGCTGAATATTTAATTACACAAACATATTGTGGCGCCAAATTGCTTTGTTGATCTAGCCATGAAAGCATATTTGTTGACCACTATTCTTTGAATCTGCCGAAGGGTTATTTATCTATAAAGAACATACTACAAACCACGATCCGTTGGTCATACTGTATTCTTACGGGCATAGGAAAAGCACGGAATATATCAACAAAATTCTTAGTGCACTTTAACGGCTGAATGGGCGGTGGTTTCTCCTGGTCGTCTTCTTTCTGGAACGGCACATATCTAAGGTGTTATTTAGTCGCGAACTCCTAAGGCACAGCCTTCTCAGAAATCTTCATTGTCCTCTCTACATTACATGGACTCTTGGCAGATAAAGTACTGTCCGGTGTCATTCGAGAGCAATTTTAGCCACTGTGTGGTCACTAGTGGCGACATCGCACGTGATGTCGATCACTTGAAGCAATTAAAAAGCACTGTAAGAGCTGAAGTTGCAGGAAGGTTAACATCTCGAAAAGGCTAACACGTCGCAAGCAAAGGAAAACGCGGCTAACCATGTGCCACGGTCGCGTGCGTCTTATAGGCGTCATCAGACAGTCCAGGCAGTTCGCATGTCGCTGTCGATTAACATGGTGCGCCTCGCGCGGTTTGAGTGTGGTTTCGCGGGCGCACTCGTCATAATATTTAGTGTATCCAGCAGAGGCACTGTGTCGAAAGGTAGATTACAGTTACGGTGGAACGTGAGGGAAATGGAGTGGGCCCAGGACTACACGGTGAGAAGAATTATAAAGAAATATGAGAGAGAGAGAGAGAGAGAGAGAGAGAGAGAGAGAGAGAGAGAGAGAGAGAGAGAGAGAGAGAGAGAGAGAGAGAGAGAGAGAGAGAGATTTATGTGCAGACAGGCAGAGAGGTCGGTCCGAGCTGTAATTTGCTCTGACGGAGATACCACGCATTTGTATACTGATAGAGATGTTAGAAGTTGTGGCGCCGCCGCAGCCTTTGTCATGCCTTTAAAGATGATCGATCGAAGGCATGACAATATTGGCCATAAGTACTCATCAACTGCAGAAGAACTTGTTGCTATCCGAGAGGCCGTGCGATTCATCTCCAGTTAACCTCCTTGAACATGAACGATCTTCAGCGACGCCAAACCACGTGTTGAAGCCATTTATCGCGTTATGAGAAGAGGCCCTTGCTATATAATTCAGCTCTTGAAATCTTGGAGCTCCTTCATATCGCTACAACGAAAGGTCACCACATCAATTTTCAATGGAGACCTTTACACTGTGGCGTGCTTGGGTAACGTCAATTGCGCTTCTGAAGTGTGATAAGTACTATTGTAGCAATACATACGCCTTGCTACCGTTCTGCATGCTATTGTGCAACATTGGTCGATCTTGTAGGAACACTTCAACGAACGGGGCTTATGATATCACAGTGAATTTTTCTTCGACAAAACAGACGTCTGTGCTTTAAACTAACGTGAGTGCCAACGTTACGTTGTTCAAGGAATGCATTGTCACAATGTTTAACAGAAAAAATAAGGTGGCGAAAAGATTTTTCAGTTGTTGATTGCATTGGTGTGCTCTAATGGGCTCTAGATGAGCAGTAGCTACATGCCCCCTCTATGTTACCACACACGGTGCTGGATACGCTTCCAGTCAAGTTATACACAACTGCTAACAAAATCGAAAAGCATGGTCTCGCGTCATCAGCCATTTTTTTTATTGAAGTGGTGAATAGGAGAATTTGGTGCCTTTATTATGGCACCGGCTACTCCTTCTCTCTTGGCAATCTCAGAAAAATTTCAATAAAGAAGTAAAAAAATACAGCAAGAAAGAAAGTTTCACAAGACATACACATTGGTCACACTAAAAAGGTTAGCGCTATATACAGTTCGACAGTGCGTGGTTTAGAGTTCCGTGCCGACTTTCACATAGGAAGCGTGTGCACATGCGATTAGAATAGTTCATATGAACGTCTGTGCGAAACAAAACACACACAACACAAGTAATTAGACATAATCTGAAACATGTGAGAACAACAAAGAGCACTGTTGAATACACAGGGGTGACATTATTCGTTGGTTCTTTGGAATCAAGCCAAAGTTAATATTTCCAGAGGATATTTGTATCTTCTAAGGACTTTTTTAGTGCATATAGTGCTCTTTTCTGAAGGACCGCTGTTGGCCACAGACCAAGGATCTTTTTTAGGGTAAAAGGTCTTCTACCTAAAAGCGACAAATTGGCTCGCAGCACACTCCGTGGCGAATCGTGCTTTGTGCACTCGAGCAGAAGATGATGTATATCTTCGTCTGGGTGGCCATATGAGCACTCCGGGCTAGACACCCGTTGAATGGGCTAGACACCCATCCTAAACTCAACAATGTGCGATCACGTCAACTAACGCAAAGTACTGAGACGGCTAATTCCTGATTTTCAAGGTATGTAGAACGAATGCCCGGGGCGCTACACAAAAATATCCAAAAACGAGAACAGCCACTGAAACTCACAACAGTTATAAGGAGAAGCATTTCCAAGATATATGGTTTCTTTGCAAGCGGCATATTCGTAGTTATGATGCCACGTTTCCTCACAATGGCTCACAGTGGTCTTAATTGACTAAGAAATTGAGTGAGGACGAAGGGTGACACACGTGTACACTGCATAACTAACGTGTTGTGATGTTCAGTGATTTGTTTTACGCGCCTCACAGACGTGCGAACGTATGAAATGGTGGCTCGTGTTAATGTCTGTAAAAAGTACAACTCGGAATATACAAATGGTGCCATTTCTCTTTTTTTATATATAAGTCCTGCACAATAAGGGG
>JABSTT010002919.1:0-34182 GCA_013339685.2 Hyalomma asiaticum
GTGTTGTGATGTTCAGTGATTTGTTTTACGCGCCTCACAGACGTGCGAACGTATGAAATGGTGGCTCGTGTTAATGTCTGTAAAAAGTACAACTCGGAATATACAAATGGTGCCATTTCTCTTTTTTTATATATAAGTCCTGCACAATAAGGGGCGCTATCTCTCGAGTTCTTTGGGAAGTTATGGTTGTCACGCGTATCTGCTATGCTCATGATATGCAGCTTGCCAAGTAGGATATTTGCCTTCTTCGCACCCATGTGCGATTTACTCATTTAACTATTGTGCACCTTGTGAAATAGGAAATTAATTGTTTTGTTTAAAGCTGTGAACGTCAAGAAAGGAAACAGCCAGAGCTTCGATGTTGAGCTTTCCACGTGAAGTGTTCGCATTTGCTTTGCACGCATGGCTTTTGTTTGTGCTCTGTGCAATACCAAATTAGCATAGACCCCCCTTCCAGCATTGCTCGCTAAAGTCGGTCAGTACGTGTATAAGTGCAGATACATAGAGGTACAGTTGCTTACTTATTTTCACATAACCTCTGTATATGAAAACAAGATGTGGATGTTCTGAAAAATGCAAGTGTATATGTTTGCTAAAGGTAGGCATGCTTTTATTTCTGTATGTTAGTGTGCATGTAAATTTGTGGTGCTTCAGTACAGACTCACATAGCATTTGTGCATGAGCTTACAATTCTGTAAATTGAGATCGAAACAGTAATGCCGTGAGGCCTCGTTAGCATCGCCTTGCACACAAATTGATTTTGATCTTTTTTTCAACCAGCACAAGGAATCCGAGAGGTCGAGCCAGCAGTAGCTGGGCGCACAGCGCCTGGTGCATGAATTCATGGTGCCAGATGACATCGAGTGCCTGCTGCAGCAGCTTGTCCCAGCTCAACCCGACTCCCCCTCCTTGACCTCCCTCATTAGAGTATGCATGCATAAGAGCGAAAATTTCATTATGATACTTTTTTTTCTTAAAGCTACTTCATGTGCTGGTGATGCAACTTATGACAGGAAGTGCTTTTGACAGTGTTTAAGTGAAGCATTAATTCACTGTTTAAATTATACCACAATGGCGTAGGAGTGTCCAAAACACTAGGCTGTGCCAAAAGCTCACTGTGGAAGCGTAAACTTCCAGGCATCCCATCATTATCATGTAACATCAGACATGACGGCACACTGCAAATCTGCATGTTCATTGTAAGAAAGCTGTAGGTTGTGATAACCTCTGGTTATGTTGTCCCGACTTACATGCACAAGAATCATTTTACAAAAGAAAAGTAGCTGAGGAGAAATTCCTTGCCTATGCACGTGTCTCTGTGGTGTAGTTGCCTGTATTTAGTCTTTCATATGTGTTTTTTTACTCCTGTATCTTTCTACTTTGATTTATATGTTTACGTTTATGCTAAAAGTTCTTTGTTGAACTACGGACAATGTCTTGTTCCTTTCTACCATTTTATGTTTATAGAATTTGTACGATATTATATTGATTTACAACATAACACTAATGTGCATGTAGGTCCATTTTTATCACAAGATTAGCGGAACACTTTGTTGGACTAATTGGTATGCAATCATTTGTTTTGTGGCACGGAAAAATACAAACCACAAGAGAGTATCAGTGACCTGTCTCATGTGTGGCGCTCATCTCTTATACTCTCTTGTGGTTTGTGTATTTTGATGCCAAAAAGCAAATAATATCAAGAGATGTTCTTGTATTTTATGCGTTCAATGCGAGCTGTGATTACTTATTTTTAGTCCTGTTTGAAGGCATTTTGTATGCTGCAAGGTTCTCTCAGGTGCAGTATTTTCCTTTCTGGTTTATTTGTACAATCACTGCGCAGTTCAATATGTGGATGCATACTTAGTTTTGCTGGTGAGCAATCCTTTTTTTCTTTTGATGCTATGCAGCTTATCAGAGGTTTCGTGGTGTTACCTGTGGTATCTTCTGATGCATACATCCACGATTTTTCATCAGAGTGGAAGGTCACAGCAATGTTATGCCTGTGCACTGCAGAAATTACACACGCTTAGAACACACCTTGTGTTGCATAGGCAATGTGGTGCTTGATTTTAAACATATTCATTTCAATTCTTTCGACGCTGTGTTTCATAAAAAGCAAGTAGCTGCTTTCTTTGTATGCTGTCAATTAATAGCTTAGAGTGTTTCATAATCTCCTACAGCACACATTATGGAGCGAGTTAGTTGCTGAGAATTAATGGAAAATTGTGCAACAATGCAAGAAAACCCACTGTATTGGTCTACAACAGTTTTTTTGCAATGCACAGTTCATGATGTGTAAGGTGGTAGTCTACACAGTAATTATATTACTGTATCAGCATTTGCAGGAGTGCTCTACTTACACAAAAACAAGAACCGTAGATGTATGCTGGAAGAAAGCGCAATGATGTTAGTAACTTTGAGCAATTTATTTACTTGTCATTTCTACATTTATGTTGCCGGCTTGCTTCGTAAACATTGAACTTGACACACGTTACAGTCCCCTTTACACATACAGCTGCTCTTCATGTACATTGGTCTACAATGAACTATTTGCGTTTCTCACAGCATGGTGCAGTCCCCCCCCCCCGCCCCGCCTCTTCCCTATTTTTATTCGCAGGACATGTGAGGACAGAAAAAAATTATGGGTGCTAAATAATGAGTGCTGTTGCAAATGTTTACATTAGAGGTAGCTTGGCATGTGCACATTTCCACTGGCAGCGGCAAGTTGTACAGCACAGAAATAAAATTTTGGAATATCCTGGTTACTGACTACCACTTTTTTTTTTGCAAATGCAGGTGGTTTTGCTAATGATCAATCAGCCTTTCTATTTTTTGTAATGTAATCGCACTTCAAAGGTAGCCAGCATAGTATTTGGCATGCCGGGTAATGAATTTCGGTGCCATGTTCACCCTCTGAAGCGAGTTGCGTGATGGTTATGTGGAAGACTGGTGGGGAAAGCAGAAGCGCAGTGGATGAGACTCTTGGTCGAGCACAAGGTGTTGTGCTAGTCGTACTTTTCTGCAGCTGGTGGCTTGCAAGCTTCCGTTGGAAGTTATAAGATGAGCAGGAAGCTATGCAGAACATTATCCTGTCTTACCGAACCTAAAAATCACAGCCACAACAGTATGTTTGCCATCTCTGTGACAACAGCTTGAGCAGTGAACTTCATTCCCAGACAAATGAGAGCTTGAAAAAAAAAACGAAAACAGTTGCAATTTCGCAGAAGATACTGGACAGTTTGCATGCACACGATGACAGCTGCAACAAGCATTGAAGGGGCTTTCATATTGTGTTGCTGTGCATGACACACTGAATTGAAGCATACTGTTTCATGCATCACGTGCAACGCTCTCAAAGTTGGTGCTCTTTGTGCTGTGTACTTCCACAACCAAAAAGTCGTACATTGATTGAATAGATTGAGAAACAACAAATGCTTTGTTGGAAGCCATCACCATCACAAAAAAGCTTGCATTGTTGGTGAAAAAATCAAAATGCATTATTTTCTATTTTATGCTAGATGTTCGTTTGTCAGAGCACTATACCCCTGCTTTCTTTTTAATGGAGTGCATGCATAGCCTTCCAAGCGTTCCACCTTATGTAGTGGAATGTACCGTAAAAAAATACTTGAAATTCAAGAACAATCCTCTCCATTCTAGTGAAAATCATGCAGCAAAAGCCACATTTGTGCTGTACTATAATGCAAAGTACTCATTAAATACCATATTGTTTCACATCGAACATTCTAGAGGTGGCTTTATGCATCTTTAATGACAGCATGTAAGCACACTAAATGGTGCATGGTTGTGACCACGCTCCAGTACGCAGCTTGTACTCTGTAGCTTAGTCTTGTGGTGGAATTACTTGAACAAGGTAAGTTTCCTTTTTGTAAAACATCTGGTACCACATTTGAACAACGTGGTGTATGGTCAGCAGAAATGATATGAATTGATTCTTCGATGCCAGTAAAATGGCCACAATATTGCAGCTACGTTTTGTTGTGCTTAATGATGTCGCAGTTGTTGCACTTTATCTGTACTGTCCTCAAATAATGTGCATGCAGTGCCACACTTTGCAACAACGGTGTCCCACACTGCACAGTGTTCTCATATAAATACAGTGATCTCGATCTTCTGCTTTGGGGCAAGCCTTGTGGGACTCTACTCCTGGCTGTTGCTGCTGGTATCACCTACGTCCAACTTGAGAAAAGCCCTCATTCAGTCTAAGCTTGCACAGTGCAGCACACGCTGCAGTGAATATTGGCAGTGATGTCTGGCTCGTGGAGTGCTTAGCAAGATGGCCAGGGATCGGGCTCAGAGGCCATGGCTGCAGTGGGTAGCCAGTCACCTGCATGAAAATATAATCAGTACCATAGTCAGCTGGCAGCATTTTTTTTTCGAGAGGTCACATGCATGCACACACACACACACCTGGAATACATATGCACAGGCATTTGTTTGTGAAAGTGAAAAATATACACATTAGAAGTGGAACAATTTCGGAGGCGGGTTGTCCATGGACCCCTCTCCTACTTATTCTTATGGTAGTAGTGCACCAAGCTGTGTGCCATCGATTTACAAGAAAGTTAGTACCACAAGGAATAATGCTACTTCACTGCAAAAGCTGCGCTGAACCTGCCTTAATGATGTGATCTATATATTTACTTCTCCCATAAACTTAGCAGCAACCTCCATTAAAAAAATCCAGTGACTGCACTGACGGGGGCTACCCGTTCATCTTACAGCAGGCATGCAATAGTGCACTCGTAATTTTGTTAAAAGCACTGTTGCACAAGGTATGCTCTGCAATTTGCCACTACAGTCGTAATTCCGCAACAAAACCGGTTTTCTCTCATCTAAGGAGGTATTCGCCTAGCTCTACAGTGCGCTCCGACGTCGTAGCCGAATTCCGGTCGTATGCAGTCCACAGCGAGAGTGCGCACATCCGCATCGTAGATATAGGAAAATGTGCTCGGTGGCAACGCATTAGCAAATGCAATAAACCGGCCAACCGTCATATCTCACACGATCACCTCCAATCGCCGTCAGTTCCGATGGAAATCACGATCGCGATGTGCGCATCGCGATCTCCATCGCACTTCGCTCACATCAGCGCCAGACTTGATCCGGATTAGTTTAGGCCATGTAGCAGCGGCAGCGTTGATTACGATTAAGAAATCCAGCCCTGTTTGCCGCGGTTCACTGTGCTCGTGTGCCACCGGTGTATCAATCTGGTGCAAGCGTACTAAACAAACCACACAAGGCAAAGTACTCACGGACATGGCGTTGAGGCCGGAGTGGTGTCTACACATGAAAGAAGTCTTCCTGTATCCCTTGGGCACATCGACGCCGATGAGAGCGCTGTCCACACATCCGACCACGCCGGGAATGACGTCGCGACGAAGAAAGCACTCCTTCACGGCCGCCTTTTTGATCGGTCGTTGTTGCCATGTGGCCCCAGTGGTTCGTGTCCCGCCGGCGTTCACAAAAACAAGCGAAACGCACCAGACGCACTCGCTCACCGTCGCGTGCAACACCCGAATCGTCTCCTCACATCCTATAGAACCTTGTGAGAGCTCCCGGTAGCATAAAAACGCGGCGCGCACAACGCCTTCCGTTCGACCGACCGACCCGTCGGTCGCTTCGTTTCGATTTACTACGCGACTTCACCGCTCAAGCACAGCACGGACGAAAATGCCGTCGAAATTCATCACCCGGCAGGTCAAACGCGCCGTCCGATACCCTGCGTCGACGTAGTCGAGGCTCGCCAGCGCCAGCCGCAACAGAAAAGCCGCCGCCTTTAAGCCCACCGCAGCCCCTAACCTAGCAGCCACCGCCATGTTCGATGCCTTTTTCCATTCCTTTCAAAACGCATCGCTCTCCGGCGATTCTAAAAAATGTTCCTTTCGGCCGAGCATAATGAGTGCGTAAACGTCATTTTCACGTCACGGATTCTCCGCCCCCGCTGGCGTTAGCGGCGCGAAATTTGTTTCGACCAATGGCAGGCGGTCAGGACGAGAAGAGGCATGAAAAAATAAATATAATCGTTAGACGGTAAGCATCCCGTGATTCTGCGCTCTCGCGGACGTCAGGCGACGTCAGGCGACGTCAGGCGACGTCATGCGGCGCGAAATTTGTTTCGACGAATGGCAGGCGTCAAAAAGCATAAAGTGACGTCAAAAAGCATAGATTTTGGAATGGAATCGTTACGCGGTAGCACCCCAGGTGTAATATTTGCTCAGAAAGAACCTTGCCCTTCTGCTGTCTGCTCGCGAGGTTGTCTCGTGGTGAGAAGAAGAGGGATGTTTCAAGCTTTCACCGTGATGTCAGCGCTGATGTTACGGGAGCGTACGAAAGGTAAACAACTCAAGCTAAAGGGACGCCACTAAACGAACAAACAGAAGATGAGCGCGAACTATCAAGTGTCACAGCTCGACACTTGAAGCACGCTAGTTTCCTTCGCTGCTTCGGCAGCCTTTGCAACAGCAGCGCTGTTCAAACTAAGAGTATACATTGTGACAGCTTATACGCGCTCGTTCGGTGTATATCTGTGCGTTCGTTTCGTGCGTGCTTTCCTTGATAGTTCGCGCTCATTTTCTGTTTGTTCATTTAGCGGCCTCCCCTAGCTTTGTATGCGTAGCTTTGTGACAGACAACGTATAAAGCCCATCCTACCAGCACGCGCTGCCCACGGGAGGCGCTCACTTAGCAAGTGCATGTTTGCTACAATTAATATTGCTCCTGAAGCTGCGAGCCTCACTTCGTATAGTATTATAGTTTCTTGCTATCGCATTCATTGCTTCGCTCTTGCGGCGAAACTGCGACTTTTTAAATGCGAAGCATTTCTTAGCGAACTTCGGCGAGTTTGAGCGTATCTATCTATCTATCTATCTATCTATCTATCTATCTATCTATCTATCTATCTATCTATCTATCTATCTATCTATCTATCTATCTATCTATCTATCTATCTATCTATCTATCTATCTAGCCGCCTACGATTTTGTGCTCTCCTGGCCGTTTCGCTAATCGGATGTTTACGAAAATTGGTATGCCACATCATGACTACATGTCGATTATAAATGACAGGTCATAACATGAAAATCATGATATGCATGTCATGAGGGACATGATTTACATGCCACGGTCTGGTGCTCTCCTGGCCGTTTCGCTAATCGGATGTTTACGAAAACTGGTATGCCACATCATGACTACATGACGAACATAAATGACAGGTCATAACATGAAAATCATGATATGCATGTCATGAGCGGCATGATTTACATGCCACGGTCTTGGTGCTCTCCTGGCCGTTTCGCTAATCGGATGTTTACGAAAACTGGTATGCCACATCATGACTACATGACGAACATAAATGACAGGTCATAACATGAAAATCATGATATGCATGTCATGAGCGGCATGATTTACATGCCACGGTCTTGGTGCTCTCCTGGCCGTTTCGCTAATCGGATGTTTACGAATATTGGTATGCCACATCATGACTACATGACGAACATAAATGACAGGTCATAACATGAAAATCATGACATGCATGTCACGAGCGGCATGATTTACATGCCATGGTCTTTTATTTTATTTTTTTTATTTATTATATCCTCAAAGGTTCCGTATGGAACTTTACATGAGGGGTGGGTGACATAAAAGAGGCGGTATCGATGAAAGTGATGGTTTAAGGTACAGGTGAGTCTGCCTCTTGGATGGCATTCCTGAAGCGCGTAAAATCGCCGATGACTGCTGCCTCTTCCGGAAGGTCATTCCAGTCTTGGGCGGTGCGCAAGAAGAACGACTGCTGAAATGATGTGGTGCGTGCACGTGGCGGGATCACAGCGTTTGGATGACTTGTGCGATGACCTCGATGGACTAGTTGGATGAGCTGGTTGTCACGTGTGGCTGAATGAAAGAATTTGTGGAAAAGACAGAGACGTGCAATACGACGACGAAGAACGAGGGTGGGAAGTTTTAACTGGCATTTTAGGGCGGAGATGCTGGTGTAGCGGGAGTAATCTGAAGCAATGAATCTGGCGGCTCGGTTCTGGACAGACTCCAGAATTTTAATATGGTTAGTTTGGTGGGGGTCGAAGACAGCAGATGCATATTCAAGTTTAGGTCTGACAATGGCAATATAAGCTAGTAGCTTAACGGAAGGTGGTGCCATGAAGATGTTACGGCGTATTTAACCACGGGCGCGGTTAGCGGAGTGAGCTATGTGGTCTATATGGTCACCCCATGATAGGTCGCTTGAAAGATGGACACCTAGGTATTTGATTGAATTGGTAGTAGCTATGTGACAGTTGTTGATTGTGTAAGTAGCCGGCGCGTAGTTTCTGCGACGATGGAAAGAAATGAGTAATGTTTTGTTCGCATTAAGCGACATCAGCCAAGTACTACACCACTGCTGGATGCGTAAGAGGTCAGACTGTAGGGAAGAAGTATCGGTAGAGTTATGTATTGGGCGGTAAAGGACACAATCGTCGGCAAAAAGACGAATGTTAGATTCAACGGAGAGTGGAATATCGTTTATATATATTAGAAACAAGAGAGGCCCGAGGACGGTACCTTGGGGCACACCGGACAAGACAGGGGAAAGGTTGGAGGAGAGGTCATTAACATGCACAAATTGTTTGCGGTTTGTTAGGAATGCTTTGATCCAGTTGAAAACATGCTGGTGTAGGCTTAGACGTGAGACTCTTAACAGGAGACGAGAGTGGGGCACCTTGTCAAAGGCTTTTTCGAAGTCTAGAAACAATGTGTCAACTGGGATGTTACGGTCCATGTGTAGGTGGATGTCATGCAGGAATAATGAGAGTTGGGTCTCGCATGAGTGACCTTTACGAAAGCCATGCTGGTTTGGGTGAAAAAAACTTTCAGATGATAAAAAGCTGGCAACATGAGAAAAGATGACGTGTTCCATGATCTTAGAGCAAACACTAGTGAGCGAGATGGGGCGGTAGTTACCTGCAGATAAGCGATCGCCCTTCTTGAAGACCGCAATGACCTTCCCAATTCTCCAGTCCAATGGGACTTCACCTGTGTCGAGCTACTGCTGGAAAATGATTGACAGTATAGAACCGCAGACATGTTTAGTATTTTTAAGAATTTTGGCATTGATGCCATCTATACCACATGATGAAGAATTTTTTAATTGATTGATTACATTAATAATGCCCTCTGGGTCGAACTCAATCTTCGGCATTGGTGGAAAAGCAAGATGAGGAAATTCAGGAAGTTCGCTGCAAGGTTCATTAGTAAAAACAGAACAAAATGTAGAGTTGAAGACCGATGGAATGTCACAATCAGCAATGGGAGATCCAGAACTGTCACAAAGAGAAACTGTAGTTTTGTCGTCCGGTTTCATGATCTTCCAAAAACGGCGTGGATTGTCCCGGAGCATGTTAGGTAGGGTGGTTGAATAAAAATTTCTCTTTGCTTTTGCTAATGATGCCAGGTATTCTTTGGCTGTACATTTGTACTTGTCCCAGGCTAGCTGCGAGTTTGACTGCCTAGCGGAACGAAAGTGTCGTTTTTTCTTATTTTTTATACGCTTTAGAGTGACATTAAACCAGGGAGAACGAGACCTTTCACATATACTGATTGTTGGAATGTGAAGTTTGATCAAGTCATGCATCTTGGATTTGAACATAGCCCAATTAGATTCGGTGGATTGTTGATCGTAACCTGAGGAAAATTCGGTATAAAAGGCTGTTAAGTCGTCGTTCATAGCTGCATAGTCGGCTCTGTCGTAAAGACTCAGTAATTTCTTTGATTTCACGCTTTTTATAATCATGTTACAGGGAAATGTAGTGTGAATCGCGGTGTGATCACTGAGACCACTAATATAAGAAAGGGAAGAGAAGCTATCTGGATGTGACGTAAGCAGAAGGTCAAGAATGTTGCTTGAATGATCAGTTGTGCGCGTAGGGTGAGTGACAAGCTGTGATAGACCGAACGTAAGGCACGTGTGTAAGAATTCATCGGAGACATTATCTGTGTTTTTGCAGGCGGATAACTTGGACCAGTCAATGGAAGGAAGATTGAAATCGCCGAAAAGCAAGATCGGAGAGTTAGGATTAGCAAGCGTTACCTGGTATAATACGTCATGGAAATCGGATGCAAAGGAGCCATCAGAACTGGGGGAACGGTAACAAACGCCAATGAGCACGCGCGGCGTAGTTGCGTGGCTGCGGACCCACAACATTTCCAGGGTCTTGGTGCTCTCCTGGCCGTTTCGCTAATCGGATGTTTACGAATATTGGTATGCCACATCATGACTACATGACGAACGCAAATGACAGGTCATAACATGAATATCACGATACACATGTCATGAGTGGCATGATTTACATGCCACGGTGTTAGTGCTCTCCTAGCCGTTTCGCTAATGGGATGTATGCGAAAATTGGTATGGCACAACATGACTGCCTGACAAACATAAATGGCAGGTCATAACATGAAAATCATGACATGCGTGTCATGAGCGGCATGATTTACATGCCACGGTGTTAGTGCTCTCCTAGCCGTTTCGCTAATGGGATGTATGCGAAAATTGGTATGGCACAACATGATTGCCTGACGAACAAAATGGCAGGTCATAACATGAAAATCATGACATGCGTGTCATGAGCGGCATGATTTACATGTCACAGTCTTGGTGCTCTCCTGGTCGTCTCGTTAATGGGGTGTATACAAAAATTGGTACGCCACAATATGACTGCACGGCGAACATGACAGGTCATAACATGAAAATCATGAAATGCATGTCATGAATGACATGGTTTACACGCCATGCGTTTCGTTACGGGATGTATACGAAAATTGGCATGCCACAAGAAGACTGCATCATGAACGTAAATGACAGGTCATAACATGAAAATCATGACATGCATGTCAGGAGTGACATGATTTACATGCCACGGTCTTTGTGCTCTCTTGGCCGTTTCGTTAGTGGGATGTGTATGAAAATTGGTATGCAGCAATACGACTGCATGAGGAACATAAATGCCAGGTCATAACATGAAAAGCATAACATACATGTCATGGGCGGCATGATTTACATGCCGGGCGTTTCGTTAATGGGATGTATACCAAAATTGCTATGGCACAACACGACAGCATGACGAACGTAAATGACAGGTCATAACATTAGAATCATGACACGCGTGTCATGACCGGCATGATTTACATGCCATGGTCCTGGCGCTATACTGCCGTTTCGTTAATGGAATGGCTCCGTCTACTGACCAGAGGACGCTACGTAACTCTCGTCGGACGGCTCAGTCGCGCACGGTGGAAACCGTGGCGACAGCGAAGCGCGCGTTTGTTCGCTGCTTTCCGGGCGTGCTGCGAACCACACGAACGCTCGCGGCGTCGCCCTTTGGAACAGTTCGCCGCATGTTTGAAGCGCGCGTCTCAAAATGAAACGAAAGGAGGTGGGACGGGCGGTCGCTGCTGCTATATAGTTGGAAACGCGCATCGCATTCGCGTATTTCCCTGTCACAGTCTGCCCAATTTTGCTTCTCTCCGCCAGGCAGTGCATTCTGGCGCTGATGTCGCACATGGAAAACTCGACTGCACGGAGCCTATACGAAAATTGGTTTGGCACAACATGACTTCATGACGATCATAAATGACAGGTCATAACATGAAACTCGTGACATGCATGTCGTTAGCGGCATGATCTACATGCCACTCGTTTCTTTAAAGGGATGTATACCAAAATTGCTATGGCACAACATGACTGCATGACGAACGTAAATGACAAGTCATAACGTGAGAATCATGACATACGTGTATGAGCGGCATGGTTCACATGCCACAATCATGGCGCTCTTGCGGCCGTTTCGTTAACTTCATATGTACCAAACTCGGTGTATAGAGACAACAACGCAAATCGGTTTTACGTTCCTTATGCGTGCTTCGCATTTCCTTGATTCCCACTGCATGTGGGATCTGCCAATTTTTTTTTTGTGCCCCTAAAAAGCTCGCAAAGTTGTGTCTCTAGACAAGGAGGCCGAAGTGTGCAAGACGCATAGCAACAAGTTCAGCATTTGCCAGTCGCACAGAGCAGCCTGGTGCAGCGGATGAGCAAGCATGGAATCCTACAAGCAGAGTCCCAATGTAGGTGGAGACATGGGATGTATGTCCTTGAGGCACGAAGAAAGCAGTATTTGTGGAAAGAAATCTGCTAGGATGTGGGAGCGCGTGCCATGGATCTTTCATGAAACAGTTTGGCAAGGAAGGGATTGAGCTTTCTCCGAATCACGGCAGATGAAACTTCCGGCAAGTGGCCATTGTTTACATTTCGTGCCATTGGTGTAATGCATAAAAATTGCAATACCGTCTCATGTATTGTCACGAGCCTTCAGGGGCGTTGTAGGGTTGGTGGTAGCTGGGGGGCTAGCTTCGGCGAAAAGGCGTCCGTCGGGGCTGGCTCTCAAGCGGGGAAGAAGCCCGCGGTTTTCTTTGACCTCGTCGGCTTGCGCCATTCCAGTCTTCGACCCACTACACACAGGTGGCATTATCCCCCTTCGCGGAAAAAAAAAACAGCATTGCCTGGATGCCACAACACAGTCGGAAACAGACGAACGGAAACTACTAAAGAAGCAAGAGCTACAAACGCGCAACGTAAGCTTTCTTGCGCACAACATGAACAACGTCAGAACTCAGTGGGCTTTGGTTTGTGGTCTGTGTCTGCGGCGTTCTATGCGGGACCACTTCGTAGTTCACGTCGCTGATACGGCGTAGGACTGTATAAGGGCCAAAGTACCCGCTTAGTAGCTTCTCACAGAGGCCGCGGCGACGCACGGGGTTCCACACCCAGACTTGGTCTCCGGGGTTGTAGGATACTGCTCTGTGACCGATGTTGTAGCGCCGGGCGTCTGCTTGCTGCTGCTGACCGATGTGGAGCCGTGCGAGCTCCCTAGCTTCCTCGGCACGCTCTGCAAATTCCTCTGCGTCATGTGTCAGCCGGTCAGCGTCTCGACATGGCAGCATAGCATCCAGCATAGTCTGCACTTCCCGACCGTAAAGAAGGCGAAATGGTGTAAATCGCGTCGTATTTGCGCGTGCGGTGTTATAAGCGAAGGTCACGTAAGGCAAGATCCGGTCCCATGTTTTATGTTGAATGTCGATGTACATGGAGATCATGTCTGTAACGGTCTTGTTTAAACGCTCTGTGAGCAAGTCAGCCGGCTTAAGGGAAGGTGTCTTTCGGTGCTGGCATTCACGACAGCTTTTTACGTACTCTTTGACGCTGGCCGAAAGCCCAGGCCAACAATACATCTCACTCACTCTGGCGAGTGTTCTCGAAAAGCCGAAATGGCCAGATGTGGGCTCGTCGTGGCAAGCAAAGAGGACGTCGTCTCGCATGTCCCTTGGCACTACAAGGAGGTAGGCACGGCTGTTCGAACGGGCGTTCTTCTTATACAATACGTTGTCTCGCATACAGAAAGACGTCATGGAGCAGGACAGATGACGTGATATGGTGGCATCGCGGCCCTCTAGGTGGTCTATGATCGGTCGAAGGTCCGCGTCGTCTCGCTGCCGTCTGATCAAGTCCGCTGAGCTAATCGGAGACCATCATCGTCATCGTCCCCTGCTTCCCGACTGACCGGGTGCACAGGTGCGCGCGACAATGTGTCAGCGTCCTCGTGCTTACGGCCAGACTTATACACGATGGTGACGTCAAATTCTTGTAGCCGCAAGGTCCACCGTGTGAGTCGTCCTGAGGGGTCGCGCATGCTTGCCAACCAACAAAGCGCATGGTGGTCCGTCACTACTTTGAAAGGACGACCATAAAGGAAGGGGCGAAACTTGGTGATCGCCCACAAGACTGCGAGGCACTCTTTCTCCTTAGCCGAATAATTAGCCTCAGCACGGGATAGTGAGCGGCTGGCATAGGCTATGACTCTTTCGGCACCATCCTGACCCTGGACGAATACAGCGCCAAGACCAATGTTACTGGCGTCGGTGTGCACCTCTGTATCAGCATCATCGTCAAAATGCGCGAGAACGGGTGCTGTTTGCATTCGCTGTCGTAGTTCAGCAAAGACAGCCTTTTGCTCATTATCCCAGACAAAAGGCGTGTCGTCACGTGTAAGGCGTGTGAGGGGTTGAGCGATCCTCGAAAAGCCGTGGATGAACCTGCGATAGTAGGCGCACAAACCAAGGAAGCGACGGACGGCCTTCTTATCGGTAGGAGCAGGAAATGCGGCTACAGCGGCAAGCTTGTCTGCATGAGGCCGGACACCTTCGGTGCTTACCACATGCCCGAGAAACTTGAGCTCCTCATAGCCAAAGTGACACTTGTCTGGCTTCAGTGTAAGATCAGGCGACTGGATAGCTGTTAGCACAGTGCGCAGGCGGTGAAGGTGCTGCTCGAACGTTTCAGAAAAAACTACGACATCGTCAAGATAGACAAGACAAGTCTGCCACTTCAGTCCACTGAGTACAGTGTCCATCATGCACTGGAATGTTGCTGGCGCTGAGCACGAGCCAAAAGGAAGCACTCGAAATTTGTAGAGACCGTCTGGAGTTACGAAAGCTGTTTTCTCGCGGTCTCGCTCGTCTACCTCGATTTGCCAATACCCGCTTTTTAGATCGACAGAAGAGAATAGCGGGCATGCCGTAGTCTGTCCATCGAATCATTGATACGTGGCAGCGGGTACACGTCGTTTTTAGTCACGTTGTTAAAATTGCGATAATCGACGCAGAAACGTAGCGTTCCATCTTTCTTTTTGACTAGGACTACCGGAGACGACCACGGGCTGCTGGAAGGTTCGATGACGCCGTCATCAAGCATCTCTCGCACCTGTGTACGTATGGCTTCACGTTCTTTTGCCGACATGCGGTAAGGCTGCTCGTGTATCGGGCGCGTATCCTCGTACCTAATGATCCTATGCCGAGGGATGGGAGTCTGGCGCACCTTTGAAGAACTTGTGAAGCGGGTCCTAAATTCCAGCAAGAGTTTCCGCATTGACGTCTGGTTATCAATCGACAGACCCGGATTTATGTCGACGTGACTCAGAGGTTCGTCTGCGTTCTCGATCACTTCAGACGTGAAACAGCCGCTAACGTTCGCTGCTTCGTCTGCAAACGCTATCGAAGTGCCCCGGAAGAGGTGCCGATGCTCGTTGCTAAAGTTGGTAACCAGCAATTGCGATCGGCCGTCACGGAGCTGTATAACACTTCTCGCCACACATACACCTTGCTTCAGTAGGAGCTCCAAGTTTGTTTCAACCACCGCTTCATCATCGGGCAAGCCACAGCATGTAACGTCGACCATGAGCGTTACGCTCTCTGCAGTGACACGAAGCACGTCGGCACGCCGTTGGTCGTCCTGGAAGTCGATTGCTCGCCTGGCCGAGAATGTGATATGACGCTCTCGGAGATCAATAACAGCACCGTACTCCTGCAGGAAGTCAACTCCAAGAATAACGTCACGGGAGCATTCGCGAACGACCAGGTAGTTGGCTACGAATGTATATCTGTCAATTTGAACTCTAATCGTGCAGGCGCCCAGTGGAGTTACGACATGGCCACCCGCCGTCCGAATCTGCGAATTATGCCAAGGCGTGATTACTTTCTTAAGCTGCGTCGCGATTTTCCCGCTCAGAATGGAATAGTCGGCACCGGTGTCCACTAATGCACTAACCGCGTATCCGTCAATCGTCACTGGTATGTCAACAGAAAGCCGGTTGTCGCGTGAAAGAGTAGGCGCCGGAGGATCGGGAGCTTTTCGATTCTGCGTCAATCGGAGGTCTTCAGCATTTCGATCGTCAGCGACCCCGCCCCCAGAGGTGACTTCGGTTACTTTTCCCGGCGGGGACTGGTTGACCGCGCGGTAGGATACCGCTGCGGCGGCGATGAAAATCGCCTCGGCGATGGTGAGCGCGACTGTCGCCCTGCAGGCGGCTGGTGGTGCTGCTGAGAAAGGTAGTTCTCAATGTCCCGAGGCCGCTGGCTGTATCGAGGTGGCGGCGAGTACGCAGAAAAGCCACGCAGTCCAAGGCGGCTGTATGGGCACTGGCGGTACAAGTGGTCAGCTTCGCCGCAGTGGTAGCAGAGGGCCCGACGATCAGGGGTGCGCCAAACATCCGACTTGCGAGGGGGCATCCGTCGATCGTCGATGTACTCTGCTCCGAACGATAGGTGACAGGGGCGGCATGGACGAAGGTGCCGTAGTACGGCATCGGCTGTGCCGGCTGGAGTACCACTGTCGGAGGGCCACGAGTGAACTGGGGCGGAGGAGAAGTAGGACGGCTCAAGGCCTTTGCGTAGGATGCACGGGGGTAGTCAGCCGGAGCTTGCAGTGTGTTTTGGCGAGGTGTGGTGTCGCGTTGCTAGCGGAGAACCTGATGCAGCTCTTCCTTGATGACGTTCGCAACAGAGTTGACAGTGGGCGAAGGTGTTGTGGCGCACTTTTGCAACTCCTCGCGCACTATGGAACGGATGAGTTCTTGAAGGTAGTCAGTGCTGCTTCCGATTCCCGTGAAAATGTCAGCGGTGGACATACTACTCACTTGCCGTTCGTACAAGTTGGACCGCTGCAGAAGCATTTTTTCCATAGTGACAGCCTCCGCCATCAATTCCGCGACCGTCTTTGGGGGGCTCCTCACGAGACCACCGAAGAGCTGCTCCTTGACTCCGCGCATCAAATGACGCAACTTTTTGTCCTCTGCCATCCTTGGGTCAGCTCGGCTGAAGAGGCGCGTCATGCCCTGGACGTATGCAGTCACCGTTTCGTTTGGCAACTGTACGCGGGCTTGGATTGCTCGTTCCGCTCCTTCGTGCCGATCAGCGCTAATGTAAGCCTCCAGGATGCGGCGGCAAAATTCGGGCCGTGACGTCAGCTGCTCCTGGCGGTTCTGAAACCCGGTGCGCGCTCCGTCCGTAAAAATAGACGTGCCTCAGTTTTGCCGAATTGTCCTTTTGATTCAAGGCGACCACGCGCTCAAAGTCGACCAACCAGTCTTCGACGTCTTCGAAAACTGCGCCGTGGAACATTGTCGGTACACGTGGGCTTTCCAGTGTGCAGCGGTTTGACGCCGTGTTCTCCACACCGGTTTGGGTGGTTTGGACGGAAGCGCTGGCGATACCTGTTGAAATGGTAGGGAGAGTACCGTCGACTTCAGGATGCAGTCCTCTGATTCTGCGGCTGGCTCGGTGCACGGGAGTGTTGATGGGTACTGGGCTTGTAGAGCGACTCCCTGGAGGGGTCAGCAACATACGATATGGTTACCGAGCACCTCCACCAGTTTGTCACGAGCCTTCAGGGGCGTTGTAGGGTTGCTGGTAGCTGGGGGGCTAGCTTCGGCCAAAAGGCGTCCGTCGGGGCTGGCTCTCAAGCGGGGAAGAAGCGCGTGGTCTTCTTTGCTCTCGTCGGCTAGCGCCATTCCTGTCTTTGACCCACTACACACAGGTGGCAATATTGCAAATTTTCTGTTTTATGTCTGTAGCATCAATAAGTATAGTCTGTGGGCATTTTGGCTGTAGTTTGTATTAAATACAGAGCTCATTATGTCATTAGGTGTCGTACAGTCTTGGGCAGTAACTAGTTACTAGTAACGCGTTACTGATAACTAGTTACTTTTTCAGTAACTTATAACTGTAACTAGTTACTTTTAATTTAGAGGAACTTGCACTCTAACACCGGTACTTCTTACATGGTAACTGTAACTGTAAATACCGTTACAGTTACTTTCTTTAAAAAATTCACGCATCTCCTTCAATTGAACCATAACGAGTGGGTGAAGCACTGGGGATCATACGGTATTACCGGAAATCGCACGTGACATTGGCCATTCTTGCATGTAAATGAGTGGCAACGTGTCTGTATATTTACACACGCGTTGTCATTTATGAATTGGACTTGGTAAACTTTTTTTGCCCAACGCCTAAGGTTTCTGCCCAGGGCTAGGCTGCCAGAGGTCCACCGCTCGAGGAACACCTTTCCAGGTCTTCGATGATGGCTCTTGCCCGATAGACAGCCCACTCTTGGTCTTCGGGATCCCCGCTGAGGAGGGCGGATTGCCATCTCTCAAGGAAGGCACTCCGCTTCATAAGGTCCTGCTGGTCTCATCCTCCTACTTTCTTCCTCATCGCGTTGGCACTCCCAAAGCATGTGCGCCATATATCAGCCCATTCGTGCTCACACCATGGACAGCCAGGAGATGGGTGCAGTGCGGGACACAGGCGGTTCAGGTGGTAGGGGTTGGTGAAAATGCCCATCTGCAGCCTTCTCAAGTCAACTGCCTGGGATCTGTCCAACCGACATGGCATTAGGGATATTTTGTCGTTCCTTTCTGTAGTGCCCAAGTGCCTCTCGGTAAGTCGCCGGAAACTTCTTGGCGTCATGATCAGCGTCCCCCCGGTCCATCGTGATTTCGACGGCCGCAACGGTGGTAGTGGCGGCGATAGCGGCGATGCCAGCCTCCATAGGTGCCGTTCCTGCCTCCCGCATAACAACGGTGTCCGTGTCCTGCACGCCTCTTCTTTTGATTATGAACGGTGGTGGACGCCCTCTAGGTGACTGCGTCGCGGCGGTAAGCTGCCTCGCGACGAGGTGGGCGCGTTCGTTGTGGTTGGGCGGGATGCCGGTGGGTCTTCGGCTGTTGGCATTGTTGTTGTTGTGCGATGGTTGCTACTTCCAAGGTCCCCCACGTGCGCAGGGAACCACTTGAGGGTCTTGTTTGTAACAGTGCTTCACCTGAATTCCCTTGCCCTGGCGTTGAGGGTGCGCGCCACCTCAGCGGACACCCAGCCTTTGGTGTAGTTCCGAATCACTACTTCGAGTCACTGGTGACCAAGTCACAAAGTCGTCTTCCACACCTCCGTGGAGTACCGCGACGGCTATGGCCATCTCCCGCTGACTCGGCCTACTGCAGCCTCACCGATGCCGCAACTCGGACCCTTCCCTTCGTGTCCACAACCGCCATAATGAAGGCAGGCGGCGCCGCCGTTTGCTGGCCTTGCGTTCGTTGTTGCCGCTGCTCTCGTTGATATCGCAGTAGTAGCAGGGGTGACGGCGTTTTTTGCTGTGGTTCGTCTCGCACGGTCGGTTGTAGCGACGGTAGTGGTGCAGGCGGTCGTCCCCCGTGGCGATCACTGTCACCGGCGGGCCGCGGGTACTTGGCCGCATGGACGAATAGGACGCCCTCTCTTCTTCCGTGTGTCTTAAGGATCGCTCCCTCTCTTCGTTTATGCCTTTGCAGGTCGTGCACGGAGTGCATGTTTCTAGGCATGTTTTGCGCCTGTATGTTGTCCCTGACTTCCTGCAGCAATGGTTCTTTCAGTCCCCGCGCTTCGCGATATCTGATGCCTAGCAGGCCGAGATCCTTCTTCCTGTTCTGGTACCTGACAGCCTCTCTAGCTGCGCGATTATCTGGACCTCGGCGATCTCCTCGAGCGTATTGTGCGCACCCAGCTCGAGCAGCCTGTCGGTAGCGGTGTACTGAGTACACCCAGCGCGGTGTTGAATGCCTTACGGATCGCCACGTTCAGCTTTTCGGTTTCGCTTCTGCTCCAGTCGGTGTACGCCTCAACGTATGTTATGTTGCCCAGCGCGTACGACTGTATCAGCCCCGTTAAGTTGTGCTCCTTCATTCCTTTTCGCTTGTTCGCGACTCGACGCACAATATGTGTGGAGGTGGCCACTTTGTCCTGCAGTCGGGCAATGAGTTCGCGGTTGGCACCGTCCTCTTCCAGTCGCAGGCCGAGCATTTGTATCTCGGACACCGTCGGTATTCGAGACCCTTCCCTCATCGTGACGCGGATGCCCAGACTACAGGCGGCCACCACGCCCTGCGTAAGTGGTCCTTTCTTGCGAGGTCTGTGCAGGAGGATCTCCGACTTCTCGGGAGAGCGAACGAGTCCCGTGTCTGGGACTGGGGGAGCATGGGGGAGAGCGCGGAGTCCTGCGGTGTACACATACCCCCATTCTGACAGTTCGCGGCAAGGCCCCATTCATATCGACCGCCGCCTCGCTGCCGCTCAGGAAGCTGCTGACGTATCCGAAGAATCTCGCCCCGAGACTGAGTTGGCTGATCTTGTCCAGTATGGCTATATGCTTCACAGTGTCGAAGGATCTCTTGAGGTCTAAGCCGAGAATGGCGCGCACGTGAGTGCTCGGAGCATTCACGACCTGTTCTTTAATCTGCAGCATGGCGTCCTGCATTCAGAGCCCTCTTCGGAAGCCGCCGATGTGGGTGCCGAAGGCTTCTTGCTTCTCTAGGAGTGTCGTCATCCTGTTGAGGCGCTCCTGGTCTTTATGAGGCTCCTGCGCTCCCACGTCGTAGATCGTGCCGAGTTCCGGATTACTGTTAGTTAACGTGGACGCTGCGAATCCTTATGGTTCAACTACGCACAAGAGAACTCTCCCACCGGCACCACATTGCAGGTCAAGATCCAGTGCCTATATATACGGGGTGGCCGGTGAACGGTTGTGCAGCACGAGCAGTCGGTTTTTAAAGACGATAGTCTTTCTTGGGATATTTCAATGCAGAAATTTTGGTCCGTCTGTATGTGTGTGTGTCTGTCCTGCTTTTCTGTCTGTAATGGCGAAAGTTTAACCCCTTCCTCAATGACCACCCATCTTGAATTGGTAGCTGTGTTCATACATGTGAACACAGTCGACCAAAAAAGCAAATATTACGCATATGTGAGGCGCAACATCAATACGTAAGTATTAGATGGTGTGTTCCTTTAGCACAGAATACATAGATGTGTAATTCTAAAGACCCTAGTGCTTGTTAGGATGCTCTAAAAATACGGCGCGTATGAACGGAAAAGCGGACGTTTCCTACACTTCGGTAAAACGACACCGTGCTGCCACCTACCAGTAGCTGTGCATACTACGCAAGCTTCTTGCGTTTCCCGATATCATGGCCAGATGGCGTCCACATCTCACGCAGGGCTGCCTCCATTTCGTCAATTCCAGCCACATGCGGCCGATTCAACATAGACGGGGCGCCGTCTAAGGCAAGACGAAACACAAATCGCCGTTTGATGATATAGAACACAGTTGAGAAGACATGCCCAGACAACGCAGGGAAAAGACCGGTGAGTGCACTGCACCGGAGAAGCACCGGTGTGCCGATGCCCGTCGTCTCAAGCGAGCCCAGGGAACGTCAGAGCGACGCGCCCAGCGGCTAGCGAAAGGTCGTAAACCGAGGCGCACCCGGAGGCAACCGGAAACAGACGAGGTGCGCGATGTGCGAATTGTCACTGACCGAGAGGCTAAGCGAGCGTACCCGATGGCTGAACAGACGCCCGAAGCTCGTGCCGAACCGCAGATGAACCGGGATTCATGTAGCAGGGCCTGTAGAAGACTGTCTTCTTTCGACGACATTTGTAGCGAAACATGGAGATACGCGGGCAATTTTTTTTCTATCAAGAAACTCGCAAGAAGACGCTGCCTGCATGAGCGTTGTCTCCCGAGGGGGCGGGCGCGTTCTCGTTCTTTGCGAACTTGGGCCACGTGTTCCGCATGCGCAGTGGGGGTGCGGACTTCAATGGGCACCGGATGTAGCCTCGAGCAAAAGATGCGTCGCACCTAAAAATATATCCAGTAGCAACACTTCTTAAAAGCAGGGCTAGGCAGTATCGCAATACAAGACTATCGTTATCTTTCTCTTAAATATTTATGACTATGTGTACCTCTGTATCTACATAAATTTGCAAAATGTATTTGTGTTTCACTAGGGAATGCTTTTACGATTTGTCGTTTGTATCGCGATGGTGTGCCGGACACGGACACCTCTTGGCTCCTTTTTTTGTATATGTTCTGTTGTGTTTCCAGGGCGGAAATGAAGACTTCCTTTTTGCAAAAGCAAGCAGAGCAACGCCGGTCGGCGAAAAAAGTGCGGGTGCAGCGTCGTCGATAAACCGCTATCATCCGCACGTTTCCTCATCACTTGATAGCAAGCCCCGATGTACTCGGCCACAACGCGTGTCTGGACTTACGGGGTTTTCAGTCTATAAAAAGGCCAAGTGCCAAGCAATAAACTGTCTAGTTCATGTTGCTACTACGTCGCGTCACTTCAGTGGCGACGAGGATGAGATCGAGGCCGCCGTAGTTTGACGAGACAGCGAGCAGCTGGGATGCCTACCGGGTGCGTCTCGAGGTCTACTTTGAATCGTCTCTCATCACGGGCTCCTCAAAGTGGCGGGCACTCTTGGTAGCATCACTAAGCGGCAGCGTTGTTCGAGTAATTCGGGGACGATGCCCGTCGACGCCCGTTAACAGTCTAATGTACGAAGGCGTCGCGAAGGTGTTGCAAGAACACTACAGCCCGCAGGTGAACGAGGCTGCGGCAAGTCACGCATTTTTTTTGTCGGAGGCAAGGAGAAATTAGACGGTCGAGGATTTTGTCGCGGACTTGCGACGTCTTGCAAAACACTGCAACTTCTGCAACTTTCTGGAGAGAATGTTACGTGACCGGATCATCATCAGCAGCAGCATCCTGTTTAGGTCCACTGCAGGACGAAGGCCTCTCCCAACGATCTCCAATCCACCCTATCCTGAGCAAGTTGGTTCCACTTTAGGCCCGCAAACTTTTTAATTTCATCGCTCCATCTAACCTTTTGCCTACCTATGTTGCGTTTTCCCTCTCGTGGTATCCATTCCGTCGCTCTTACTGTCCACCTACTATCCTTCCTCCTCATGACATGTCCTGCCCAGGTCCACTTCTTTCTTTTAATTGATAAGATAATATCGGCCACTCCTGTGACCGGATAGTGTGCGGCATACGGGACGACGAGGCCAGGTGGTTCCTGCTGACCCAAAGTGTTGAATACCAGGACGCGGAGCCGAGGTAGAGAACGTCTTCTTTATTTGACGCTTGCAAAATGAACTAAGGAAATGCTGGCGCGCGTTCGTGTTCACGATCACTTCATCTTCTTCTCTTCGCTGTTCTGTTCCCCCGTAGGGCATAATATTTAACAGCTCCCGACCAAGCAGTATTGCGAAGTTTTCAAGACTGATGTGTCTGGAGCATTGGAGCTTGTCCAGCTGATTCCAGTTACAACATTTGTACCGGTCTCCTCAACGTAGTGCCACTAGAACGCACTTTGCATGAGCGCACTTTGCCGTCTCTGCCAGGAAACACTTCTGTAACTTGTCCCATTTTGCACAGTTGTCTTGGCAAGTTTAATTTTCTTAGAAGTACTATGTCACCAATCTTCACTGATATTGAGTGTCTAGCTTCATTAACGTGAGCTGAACGAAGTTCTTGGAGGTACTCTCGTAGCCACTGGTTCCAGAGATTGTTCAGCACTTGTTCTCTGTGCTTCCATTTTCGTTGAAGGGTTGCTTTTGTCGAATCTGTCTCTTTTGATGCCGCACTAAAACAGTCAGCAGGAAGCATAGTCAATCTTTGTCCTATGAGAAAATGACTTGGCGTAAGCGGTTTTGGTTCAGTAGCTTCTCCATACAAAAATATAATTGGTCTTAAATTTATCATTGCTTCCACTTGAACGAGCGTAGTAAAACGCTCTTCATAGCTAAAGAAATGATTTCCCACTGTTTTATTCAAGGTAGACATTACAGACCTGAGAGGTCTTTCCCAGAAACCTCCCCACCAGGGAGCTTGTTCAGTAATAAATTTCCAAAATAATCCTGTTATTTCCGAAGTACGACTGCACTTCCTGTGGTTTCAAGCAGTCATAAAGCCGTTGAATATCCCTTGAGCCTTTCTGAATGTCTTGGCATTATAAGAATAAACAACTTTTTCAGATGGCTCCTCGTGCCACAAACCGTTTAAATGCTAGTAAGAAGTCGTCGTACATCAGACTGGTGACAAGCTCCAGATGAACCGCTCTGACGATGCACAGGTGAAGATGAGCGTATAACATTTCTTCGTTGTTCCTCCTTTATCTTTGCTCCGAAGCGGTCCAACAAAATCAAGACCAGTGACCTCGAAAGGTGAAGAAGGCTGAATGCGGTCTGGCGGAAGGGGTGCAAAAGGCTCTGAATACCGCTTCCAAGATTATCGTCTGCAGACGGTGCATTCCTGAATTACTTTCTTCACGACCTGTCTTGCTCGCAGCACCCAGAAATACTCTCACAGCTCAGACAAAATTAAACTTACGCCAGCGGTAAAAGTCGTTCATATTTTTTCTTGACTAACAACTCTAACAATTTTGTGAATGTGTCTATTGCAGGAAGTAGTATAGGGTGTTTCGTATTTTCCCGGAGGTTGCTGAACGGAAGTCGACCTCCTAAGCGAAGAATCCCTAATTCGTCTTGATAGGGACGGAACCGCTGTATTGATAGCTCCAATTTGCTGAAATCCCGTCCGAATACTCTATATTGTATCCGACGTATCCAATAAATTTCCGCCTCTTCGATTTCAATTGCATCTAGAGGTACTTTCTTGCTTAAGCCTGTTTCCTATTTCTGACAATTTCTAACAAATCGCTGTATCCAGGCAGTTACACGCATTAGGCGATGATAAGAGCTGTAGTTTTCGATCTTTACAACCGTAGACGCGGGACGAACAGTTGCTTTCAGACACGTAGTTTCCTCTTCTAGATCCACTGGATCGTCGTCGTAGCAGAGCTCGTCGAATGTCCTTTCTGTGTAGAGAAAGCTTGGTCCTTTCCACCAAATCGTACTTTGTACGAGTTGCTCTGCAGTGCATCCTCGAGACAGTAAATCAGCTGGATTTTGTTCACCCGGGCAGTGACGCCACATAGTCAAGTCAGTTAAAGAGAGGATATCTGCAACTCGGTGTGCAACGAGCTGTTTCCAGCGTTTATTTGAGCGGCGTAGCCAATGAATAACGATCATGGAGTCTGTCTACATAACCGTTGCAATGCCTTGTAGGTTTAAGCTACGTTTCACTGACGTAATAAGCCGAGCTGTAATGAGTGCACCCATCAGTTCGAACCTTGGTAAAGTCATCTTTTGTAGAAGTGCGACTCGCGACTTAGCTAGCAGTAACTGAACTGTGGTGGCTCCTGTTGAGTCTCTTATCTGAAGGTAAAGCGCGGCGCCGTACGCAACAGGGCTAGCGTCGCTAAAGGCTTGGATAATAATGTTCAAATTGTTGTCCAGAAGGTACTGTCCAAAATGTCTCTTAACTTGTACCCGATTGACAGTGGTGAGACCTTTAGTCCACGTTGTCCATTCACGAAGAAGGGACTCGGGAAGTGGTGCATCTCAAGTGTATTTCAGTAACCACAGCTTTTGTATAAATAACTTGACTACTAGCACGAACGGCGCTAAGAATCCGAAGGGATCGTACGTCAGTGAGGCGAAGCTTAAAATCTGTCTCTTCGTTACTCTTTCCTCGTTAAACGATTCCAGCATCTTTGTTATGGAGGGCTTTAAGATGTCTTTCTTGGTATCCCAAATGAGACCAAGAATCTTCTATTCGCTTCCTCCATCGAACTGTATCTCAGAATCTTTACCACTATAAAGGCTTCGTAAGAGTCCATCATTTGTCGTCCACTTTGTTAGGTTCATACCAGCTCCTTTCAACATACAGAAGCAGTCGCCAGCGATTCGCCGGGCTTCTTCGATGTTCTGTGCTCCGGTCACCAAATCGATTATCCATGTAGAAATGGTCTTTTAATGGCTGAGCAGTTAAAGGGTACTTGTCGTCAACTAGTTGAAAATGGTGCCGCAGTGTTGCAGCAAGGAGGAATGGGCTACAGCAGGCGCCGAAAGAAACGCTTATCATGCGCTGCTCTTCAAGAATAGAACACCCTTCTTTAAACCGAAAATCCTGTTCGGCCAGTGACACTTGAAGGAAGACCTTTTCGATGTCGGCGGAAATCGCAATCTCGAAGCTGCGAAACTTCAACAGTACGTCAAGAATATTAGGGTTTGAAGGGGTCCTGAATCACCCTCCGGGCTTGGTGGAAAAACATATTCTATGGCGTACCTACGCTGTAACGAACATCTCAGCCAAATGCTGTAGTCATCCGCGAAGCGTAGTGTTCACAAGCGGAGCACAAAGCTTCCACTTTTTCAGGAGCCCTCAACTCAAAAAGGGGCGTCTCCTCACGCTCCTTGAATATGCTCTATTTCGTCATAGAGCATTTACAAGGAGCGTCGCCGCGATTGGCCGATGGCAGACACGCCCACCTCGGCTGTGTGCGGGCCCTTCGCAGCGCGCCTTTTTTAAAACCGTAAGCGCGGGCGTGCCGTGCATGCCGTGCGCTCGCTTTTCCTTGCGTTGTGAGCACCTATATAGGCAAAATAGTTGCTGGAAATATGTAAAAATATATATGTTAACGCGCAAGCCTCATAGATGCCATTGGAAGGCGTCCGTAAACTACCTCGGCGTGGACGCGAACGGTGCGGTGCAAAAGTCGTCATAAATATAGTTTTCCAAAAAGCCAACAAATGCATACCTGCAGCCTGTAATAAATCACAAATTAATCCCAAGCTTTAATTCATCAGTGATTGTAGATGGATTTATTCCCTATGGTACTGCAATGCGCCACCTTCTAGTACTCGTACTAAATAACATGGCTGGAGTCAAACCCAAAATATTTCTTCTGTAAGGTAGATTAAAGGACTAGGTCTGATTAGGGTGTACTTGCGTGGATTAGAGCTCATTAAGGCGCATTAGGGTGGATTAAGACAGACTAACGTGCATTAAGGTGGACTATGGCATATTACAGAGCGAATTACGCTTGACTTAGATTAGGGTGAATTAAGGAATACAGCACATTAGGGTTGACTAAGGTAAATTATTTTCGAATGAAATCATTACGTCTGTAATGTTTGGCTTAATTTGGCGTAACTTAATAATCTGAGCTTATTGAGACTTGACTTACTCTTAACTGAATTAGTCAGGACCTAACTAGTGTTGCACTAATAAGACACAGTCTAATTAACCTATACCTAATGATACATTGTTTAATATGCAGGATTTCATTAGTGAAGATATATTTATGCTTGAGGTAATTAGTCATATATTAATTATACATGACCTAATTAGCACATGACTAGTTACGCAGTTCTTTGACATATTATCCTAATTATATATCGCTTGATGAATACTACCTGAAATAGGCCTGATTTAATCAGTGTTAGCCTAATTATTCCTGATATGTCTAGTCTCAACTTAATGAGGCTTGACCTTGAAGTCTCTGCATAATAATCAAAAGAAGAGGCGTGCAGGAAACGGACACAAGAAGAGAAGTGAACACCACGAACGCCGACTAGCAACTGATGCACAGCACAGAGGCGAAAAAGAAAGAAGACACACAGCTTATCTGCGCATGCTCGGGATGGTAGCGCCACCTGTCAATCGGTTACACGTGCCCGCCTACGCGATAGACAACTCCCAAGGCATTCTATCTCCTCCCTGTTTAAGCTAATCGACGGTTGACTCACGCATGCACTTCCACTAATACTGATATACCAGGCCTCAACCAATAAAAGCGTATCTTCGTTCTTATGCCTGTACAGGAACTCGGTATTATCTAACTCGGGCATGCAGCTACAGACCTGGCAGTGCAAGGATAGATTGGACGGCGTCCCACCTGATAGCGACCTCCTGTGTTCAATTAATCTTTGATTAATACAACGCGCAGTTTGCCCTACATAAAACCGTCCGCATAATATACCTTTGCATAATATACCTCTGCATAATATACCTTTGCATAATATACCTCTGCATAATATACCTTCGATTAAGAAGTGCTAGCTTATGTTTGGCTTAATTAGTAATAACCTAGCTACAAGTGACTTAATTAGAACTATTTAATTAAACACGGTGTAATTAGAAGCTTGCTTACACTAGATTTGTTCATATCAGCTAAATTAGGCTTCGCACAATTATATTTACCTTAATTAGACGTGGTTTATTAATATTGCTACGGCATCAGATGTATTATGTCTTATTAATTATAAATCCTTAGTATCCGCTTATATAGGTGTGACTTACTTGTCATAGCTCAATTCAGGTTGAATTAGTTCAGTTTGGCTTGGTTTGGCTTAGTTGGATTAGTCCTGTCTGAACTACGCTTCAATTAATTACTCCTAATTAGGCTCCTTTCAATTATACTTAGTCTAACCTAACTAGTCCTAGGAATCTTAATTAGGCTCCATTGAATGAGACAGCCTTACCTAACTAGTCCTAGGGAGCTTTGTCTTTACTACAGCGTGGTAGTGTTATGCTAGCATTGCATAGCTTAGCGGAGTTTTCGGCAGATTTCCCAGTTTCACCAATAGTTTAAACAGCTTCACTGTTAAAATAGAAGTAGTATATTCACGCATTAAATTAATCCATCCATCTTACCGCGTGTCAACGCACCTTATTCCGCATTAACCTGTCGGCAGGAGTCCGAGTTGTGAAGGTCTTCCTTTCGAGCCATAGTAGTCACGTTCGAGCCCGACAGCGAACCATAGTAGTCACGTTCGAGCCCGACAACCACTAATCAACAATTAACTAGGGGTTAAACAGGACAAGGTGGAGCAGCGTTGGCAGTGGCCCTGTTTGTCCTGACGCCGCGTTATTTATTTATTTATTTATTTATTGAAAATACCTCAAGGACACTGTACACAGGGTTTTACTTGAGGGGTTGGATAAACAAACAAGTTAGTTCATATTTACAATGTGTGACTCCACGGAATACCTGAAGTGAGTATGATTGACGTGAAGGACGATGTCCGAGGGAAGATTGTTCCAGTCGACGGCGGTCTTGACAAAAAATTATTGCAGATGCGTGGCGGTGCGGGCACGGGGAGGGTACACCGCTTTAACATGGCTGATGCGTTGAGAGATGCGATGAGCTGGGTTGATGGGAGAACAGTTACGCCAAACATCAAAAACCTATGATAGAGTGAAAGCCTTGCAATTTTGTGGTGCATCTGAAGACTGGGCAGGCCTGCTTTTTTCTTTAGGTTAGTTACATTAGTAGTGTAAGAATAATCAGAATAAATAAATATAACGGCGCCGTTTTGTATTGATTCTCTTACTTCGGTTAGAAAGCGCTCAGGGGGATCCCATATGGAACAAACATACTCCAATTTGGGTCGGATTAGTGTTTTATAAGCTAGTAATTTCACCAGAGGAGATGCATGCCTTAGATTTCGCTTAAGATAGCCTAAAGTTCGGTTAGCGGCATTAGTAATATTGGTTATGTGAGTGGTGCAAGTGAGGTCGTCACAGAGTAATACCTAGGTACTTCGCATTAGGTTCAGAGAAGATGAGGCTGCTGTTAAGGGAGTATTTGAACGCCGGATAGTCGTGCCGTCTATTAAATGAAACCAAGGATGTTTTGTTAGTATTCACCAGCATTAACCAATCACTGCATCATTTATCTAATTTTAGTAAGTCGCTTTGGAGCGCTAGGTTATCGGTGACGTTATTGATCGGGCGATAAATGACGCAGTCGTCAGCGAACAGGCGTATTTTTGATGAAGTATTACTGGGCGTGTCGTTGATGTAAATGAGGAAAAGGAGTGGACCCAGTACAGTGCCTTGCGGCACTCCGGATAAGACAGGACATGAAGTCGATGATGAATGATTGGCATGCACAAATTGCTGTCGGTTAGTGAGGAAGTTCTTAATCCAATCGTAAACAAGGGGATGTAGGTTAAGTCGCGAAAGTTTTAATAGCAAGCGTTTATGTGGCACTTTGTCGAAAGCTTTTTCGAAATCGATGAAAAGGGCGTCTACGGGTATGGTTTGATCAAGGCTAACATGAATATCGTGGTGAAATAGTGCAAGTTGGGCTTCGCACGAAAAAGGTTTTTGAAAGCCATGTAGACATGGATTAAAAAAGTTCACAGAATTGAGGAAATTGACAGTATGAAAATAAATGACATGTTCCATGATTTTCGAGCAGACACTGGTTAGAGATCGGGCGATAGCTAGAGGGGCCTTTCTTAGGGACTGGAACAATCTTACCCAAGTTCCATTCATGAGGCAGGGTGCTGCATGAAAATGACTGTTGAAAAATATGAGACAAAATAACACTGGTTATGCACTTGGTATTTTTTAACACTTTGGAGTTGATACGATCTGGTCCAGCAGATGAAGTTGTCTTTAGTGAGTCAATTATTTTGACAATACCTTCAGGTGAAAATGTGATCTCGGGTATAATGGGGTGATTCAGGAATGGAAATTGAGGAAGGTGATTATAAACTTCTTTGGTAAAAACGGAGCAAAACATAGAATTGAGAGTGTCCGCGACCGCGATATTGGGAACAGCATTACCAGTGTCGTCTTCGAGATACACAGATGATTTAAGCTGTTTCGGATTTATAATTTTCCAAAATTCTTTTGGGTTAGTAAGCAAGAATTGAGGCAGCCTGAAATATATGCGCAATATCGACGACAAGCAGCGCACTGACAAAGTAAACGCTCACACCTGCGAGCCTAAACGTATGTGATGAACGAAAAGAAAGCTTCGGAGGATCGAAGAAAAAGAATGCGGTCAAGGTCCTGCGTCCTGTGTTCTCAAGGCTGCCGCTTGTTTGTAGCCGTCCTGTCCTGGCCGTCCAACCGCGCCTTGGCGCATCCTCCTGTGGGGTGCGGCCAAACTGCTCGGTGCTGATCTACGCTCCTTAGCCTGATGTCTGTTTCGTCTCCCGGCCAGGCGAACCCTGCCTGGTCGGCTTGCCTTGCATCTAGTGATTTGCCAATCGATCTCTTTCTGCGCAGCGGTCTGAACAGCGTTCCTGTGGCTCTGGTACCGATCAATGGAGAGACAATTCGAATGAAAAATCCCAAACTCATTCAGGAAGAGCTCCGGAACGCTACTCCCCATTACCAGCAGATCACTGAGGTGCGACAGTTCGGTCGTGGAGGTATTCTGTGCTGTTACCCAGACCAGACCTGTATATCTGACCTGCTAAAGTGCACAATTTTCGCTTCCCATCCGGTGAGTTGTTTCGTTCCTCTCCACTTAGCATGCGTAAAGGGGCTGGTTCGTGGGGTGCACTCGAGCCTTACACCATCAGAGGTACTGGATATGTCTTCAGTGGCAGGAGCTATTTCAGTCTACCGATGCTCTCATTCCGTCGAAAACAGTAAGATCCCCACGGAATCGGTCATTGTCACATTTGCCGGCATTACTCGCCCTACAGAAATCAAGGCGTGGCCTCTGATTTACCGGGTTGAATCGTTGTCTCCTCGCCCTTTACAGTGCATTAAATGTTGGAGATACGGGCATAGCATTAAGGGCTGCAGATCAGGCGTAAGATGTAGAGCCTGTGGTGAAGCGCACGACTTTAACGTTTGTTCAACACAGGAAGTGCGTTGTTGTTTATGCAGTGGAGCCCACACGGCCGATAATGGAGACTGCTCTGCGAGAGATTATGAACTTCAAATTCTAGAAATTATTGATAGGAAGCGATGTTCACGACGCGAGGCCCGCGCTATCCTTGCTGAGAGACCTCGTGGGTATGCTAGTGCTGCGGATCGTTTCTCTCAGGGGATAGACTCATCATTGTCAGATGCTATTGCCTCATCGGTAGAGAAGTCAATGAAGAAGGCGATGGAGAACCTTTTTTTGAGTTTGACAAAATCGTTAGCGCAAATGGTAAATGCACAGATAAGTCAACTGGTGCAGACAATTACTCGGACGGCAGAGGCGATCCCAGTTATGCCAGTTTTACCACATTCAGAGGTCAGCCATAGCGAGCTACCACAACATGATCCATCAAAAACCAATTTAAGGAAAATAATCCTTGTCGAACGGGAACAAGGTTGGAGCTCAGAGTCTGGATCTCTCGATTCGCAAATAGACTTTGATTTTAGGACCATGAAGCGCCGTGCGTCGACAGAATCTCAGGGTCTTTCAGTGAGGCTCAAGCCAAAAACCAAAAAATGCCAAAAAGAAACCACTTTGAAAAAATCTTTCTTGAAAGCCAGCATATTGGAGAAAACAGTTATTTCTGCTGGTATCTCAGGAAAATAGGCCTAAAGGTATTTCAGTGGAATTGCTGTGCAATATTTACAGCAGCTTCTGATCTATTCTACCTCTGTGCTCAGCACTGCCCTGATATTATAATCTTACAAGAAGCGTGGCTCTCAACAGACAGGAGTTTTAGATTAAAAAATTACCGCACATTTTGTTTAGACCGTCCCTCTCGCGGTGGTGGTTTAGCAGTCTTTATTTCATCCAAAATTGCTCATCGGGCTAAAATTATGTATCAGACAGCTACTCCAGACAGTGAAATACAAGCTGTAGATATTTCACTCCCGGGATTTCAGCCGTTCTCGTTAATTAACGTATTTCCCATCCGGTGCTCATAATAGTAATGCGCTAGATTCGGTCGTCTCACATTGCAGGAAGGATATGCTACTGGCTGGAGATTTCAATGCTCACCATATTTTGTGGGGCTACAGAACAGATTTGAGCGGGAAACAATTGTAGGATTGGGCTACGAAGAATAATCTAACATGTGTTAACTCAAGAACACCAACTTTTATTGGAAACCTGACATTGTCAGCGATTGACCTTACGTTCTGCAGTGCCGGTGTTTCTATATCAACGTGGAGTGCTGTCAATTCAGGCACCAGTAGTGATCATCTTCCTAAAATTTTTGAAATAGTTTGTCCTAGGATCTCGCTGAATAGACGCAGTGTCACTCACGTCAATATGAATGTCTTTGAAAAACTTTTATGCAGAGCACTAACTAATCAGTTAGATGACGATGAGGAGCAGACCGCATTAAACCTCAATTTAGTGGTGAAAGATTCGGTAAAGGAATCCACGTTTTCCATTCAGGTCTCGAAAGTGGACTCTGCTAATCCTTGCGACGCCTGAACGCTCACGGGATTACAGATTAAGAAAAGCAGCCTTGTAAAAAGTACTTTATACCCAATGCCCTCGGAATTGGAATGATTATAAATACGCGGCTGGAACGTTCAGGCGCACAGTCGCCAAGGCAAAGGATAACTATGATAGTCAGCGATTTGAATTCTTATCAAAGCCATGCAACAGAAAAAAGCTTTTTAAATTTCTTAGTACTAAGAAAGCAATTCCGGCTTTGATCAACGTCGATTTTATTGTCCCTAAGCCAAGAGAGTTGGCTAATCTGCTCGAAGAAATAGCTAAAGGGCCTGAAACCCGTTTTGCTTCAACTTTGACCACTCACGCCCACGTTCCTGCCCGCGGTGATGACTTTGATGAAGTCACAGCTTCGGAATTAGCTGGTTTAAAAGAGTGTTGCCCAATTCTGCGCCAGGACCTGATGGCATCACTACATCATTATTGAAAACAATACATAAAGTACTGCCCCAGGGCCTCCTTGCACTTGTTAACCACTCGATTAGGAATTCATGGATTCCTCCTGACTGGAGAGTTGCTAAAATAATTCCATTATTAAAAAAACAGGGTGCAGGATATACATTAGATAACATTAGACCAATAGCACTTACATCTAATCTAGTGAAACTCGTCGAACGAATCCTTTACAGCCGAATAGATAATTGGTTAATTGAGAACATGATTTTGAGCCCGTACCAAATTGGTTTTAGGCGTGGCTGCTCCATCTGGTGTGCTCATGTAGACCTAGAAGGCCGAATACAGCTTGCTCGATGTCACAAACAATATGCCATTCTTGTGACTCTTGATATCACAAAAGCTTATGACAGCATTGAACACACCAATCTAATCAGTCACTTCATAATGCAGGACTACCACAGTATTTTATATCATGGATGTACGCTTTCTTAGAGGGCACAGAATTTTACTTCTCGCAACAAGGTTTGTCGTCTTTAAAATATCAACAATCTAGAGGCCTCCCCCAAGGCTCGGTGTTGTCCCCATTACTTTTTAATATACTCTTGCGCTCAATCCCTATCCAAGAGGATGTACAGGTATACGTATATGCCGACAACATCGCACTTTTTGCGGCAGCAAACGATATACATACAGTTTATCAAACTATGCAGCCGTATATGAACAGGCTTGAGACGTGGCTGGAAGGAATTAACTTATCCTTAAACATCGGGAAAAGTGCGCTTATAGTTTTTCACCAGAGTATTCCGGTGCATATGGCGTTGTCGTATAAACAAAACACTATTCCGCAAGTTGACTCGCTAATGTATTTAGGGGTCACTTACAATGAAGAACTGAACTGGAGTCAACACATCGAAAATATAGCAGCTAAGGGAGCTCGTGCGTTGGGGATGCTTCGTCGGCTCAGCGCCATTCGTTCCGGGCTTCGCCGTGACGTCCTCATCCGAAG
>JABSTT010002920.1:0-32404 GCA_013339685.2 Hyalomma asiaticum
GCTTGCCTGTTTGTTTTATGTTTCTTTTTCATCGCGTTTTTTAAATATGAAGCGTGTTTTTGTGTGATGTTTATTTCCGTTTATTTACTCACTACAGCAGTGACTGCCAGCGCTTTTCGCTATTATGTATTCATGTATAGGCTATAGACAAAAGATTGAAGGTGTCCGTTCACGATTGCATAACGTCGCGCGTTAAAATTGCGTTTCTGACTACGGCACGTGCATGCGTCGATAACTAATCATAATTTCCCAGAAACGATATTAGTGATCACACAGCTTTGTGATACGCCAGTATATGCGGACGCTATCTATGCCCTGCGTGGCAAGCCGTTTCTTTACTCTGACGAAGCCAGGCCCACCTGGCGAAACATTAGTAAATGTTGTGTTTCGCACGTTTCTTATCCACTGCCTCACACACACACACACACACCCACACACACACACACACACACACATATATATATATATATATATATATATATATATATATATATATATATATATATATATATATATATATATATCTATATATATATATATATATATATATATATATTCAAAGGGTCCGCACAGAAATGTTCCGAAAGCATCGTTTCCAACTCCTACGGCAACCGAATTGAAAATGTTACTGAACTGCAGATGATGGCGTTATACACATACACACATACAACAGCAGGAGAAAATAATTTAGCAATCATATTTCAACAAACTTTCTTCAACGACATTATTATGGAAATTTCACCACAAAATTATTGTTGATGGAATGTTGACGAAAATGAATTAATCTTGCATAATTGTTGATAAATTGTTGTGTAAAGATTGAGGCAACATTTTTTCAATAAAACGTCAACATTCATTTTCATAATGGTTGGTGTCACGCGATGCAATTAGTGAGGGAATTGCTTACAACGAATTTTTAGGCTTTTAACTCAGTATTACGAGTAGGATAAAGACGTTTGTGAACAGCGCATGACTAGGTGAATGCTTAACATGGCCTAAAGAGGAACGTCGACTGTGCCATGGAAATTGCATCGCTGCTCTTGGTGCGACGTAACATTGGTACTAGCGTTGGTCACAAGCACAGGCGTCTGTTTTCACGAAGAAAAACGCACGCCCCGGTTGGCTGATGTGCGTATGATACACGTCGTTCGTTGAAGTATTCCTACGGGATCGAGCAAATTTTCACAAAAGCGTACCGAGTGAGACGAGAACATGTGTACTGAGAACATATAAGTGCGATTCACGCTACACAAGCACCATCATTACAACTGGTGATGCAATAGGTTTATTTGCTATAGATACCAAGTGGGTGGAGCCTCTGTTGAATAGTGGCAGCATGCTTGCTTGGCACTTCGGTGGCACGGGTTCGATACCCTCATACCACTCTGTGGGCTGTGTTTGTGTTGTGTGGTTATTATTTCTGTATTTCACTTGCATGATGCAACAAAAGGGATGAATTTCTTAATTTAAGTGTGTTTCTTAATATCTGAATTCAAGTATGTCAAGTGTATATTTTAGTTGCTGTTTGTTTGGCTAGGCTCTATAAAATTGAAACACCAGTGGCGCATAGCCGCTTCCGTGGCCCGAGCATACGGGTACGAGCCACATATGACTGTGATTGCAGTGTCATTAACCATGATGTATATGACCAGTATACCATGTTACAGATATGGAAATCAGTCATTCATGCTCATCTCAAACTTGTACCGTATCATCGAACCATTGGTGTAAAGCAGCTGAGCACTACAACCATGCGAGAATCCGCGTAGGCAGATAGATAGATAGATAATCAAAGTGACCCAAGTTCGCCAAGAAATGCTTCGCATTTGGTAGGGTTGATAGGGTTATGATTCTAACGATAAGGACAGCAGAATATACAGTCGAAATCGGTCATATGAATAGCATCATACTACAGAATCTTTTCGACATCTCAAGTATTTTCATATAGTCGAACCGCGACTTTGTGATTTCTGAATAGCGAAGCTTGTTGCACGGAAGGGTGTAAATTCGGGCGAAAACGGAGAGAAATGCTACTTTCTTGAAAAATCGGTGCTCGCCACATACCTATCAACAATATGATGCCACGCTGATAGCTGCATGCCGTTCGTGGCTCGCAATTCCCGGGCGTACGGCGACAATGCAATGAAAGCACAAGAGATACATGGCCATCTCTTTTGCATGACAAAATGTTGTTCAGATACTAAGGTTTTTCTTAGAGGGTACAAAAGGCGCCTGCACGCCGCACCGCTCAAAGGCGCAGCCCTTAAAGTGGCACTGCATCGATAACCCCTTTGGATTTAGCACGACATTCTGTGGTTGGCGTAACAATGCCATCTATCATATTTCCATTCCTTGTCTTTCTCAACACCGGCGCGGCGACGCTGCTATTGCAGCCATGGCATCTTGGCTTTCGTTTCTTTGAAGTACGTCTTGTCTTGGATACCTGGAATAAGGAAGCCAATCACCTCTGGGGGGTGAAGAAAACGCACGCCTGGTCATCTAATAAGGTTTTGGCTGGTCCCCAGCCGAAACGTCTGAATAAACTGCACAAACGTATGTTGTGTCTCAAGTACCTGTCTACAGTACCGGGACCTGAGTGATAATTTTACAACCTTTATACACACACACACACACACACACACACACACACACACACACACACACACACACACACATATATATATATATATATATATATATATATATATAGTCACGGGATGAAGTCACCGCCAGTGGGGCAGGGGCTCTAGGACAGAGCTAGCTGAAGACGAGGATGTTCAAGAAGTAGGTGAGAGTGTCTGAAGTCATGGTGCTTGATAAAGGAGTGTTTCATATGTCTTTTAGTAGCCTGTGAGTGGCCAGCGGTTGGATTCGACATGGCCAGCCCGACGGGTGATATGTGCGAGCGCTACATTTTTCTGGCAGCGGTGGGATGCCTAGAGGATGGAGAGGTTCAGAAAGGACAATGACAGAGTCGAAAGGGACGTCTCTGGATAAAGTGGTGTTTGTTGTGTAATAGAGGGGCGTGTGAGTTTTGTCCATTACATTTGGTGTCAGAAGTGGGACAGACGAGATGTCACGCCCGAATAATGAACTGGTGAGAGCAGCCCCTGAAGAGGTTCTGGCGCGATGCGATCGCAAGCGAGAAGGAATGGTGGAACGGGTGCGCGGTGGTTTGACGCAGAGACGTGGAGGTGCCGCTCTTGATACTGCTGTAGCTCAAGGCGCCTGTGAGCAACATGCGGGGCACCACGCAGTGAGGCAACCTTGTACCAGGAGCCCATGTATACACAAGGAGGAGCTCGGACGCCTTTTCGAAATGGTCGAACGTGGCATTCTCGCCATTGACTACGATGTCCCAGCGGCTGTGCAAAGCGTCAGTGGGGAGCGCATGGTTTACTCAGAAGAGAGTCATCTTGGTACCAGGAACAAGCAAAGAGTGCTCGAGGAGGGGCGCGAACACTCTCTCGAGAATTTCAGGCACGTCGCTGTTGCTATTCATGAAGGTATCGTAGCGGCGGCTCCGCAGAGCATCCACAAGGAGTGCGTGGCTCAACTGCAAGAGAGACAGCTGGGCACCGGGAACACGCCAGATGTTCACAATGAAGAACCTAAATGCTGTGTCGAGAAATACAACTCCAGCGCTAATAGCTGCAGTGACATTCGAAGAAAACGCAAAGGAAACTAAACTGAAACGAAAAGGAATTAGTAAGGATGCCCAGCGAGAACGTGAGCACGCGCCGGTTGAGGACACCGAGTTAGCGTTCGCCATGCTGCGGCGTCGGTGGTCTCTACAGGGCCCACCACCTAGACAAAAGGTCGAAATGGCCGCATCGTCGAGGAAGTGGGGTGTTGGTCAGGGCGTTATGCCCATTATGCGGTACAATGGCCCCGTCCGCTTGGAGCTCATGAGGAGGCTTCTAGAAGTAGGCCGGTTTGAGGCGGTCTGGTGAGACCACCTCTTCTCTACCATTTAGTAGGATTGTAGCGGACTTCGGCGTCTTTTGTAGAACGCGATACGGCACGTCATAAGACGGTGTGAGGGGCGCCTTTACAACGTCGCGTCTGAGGAACACGTGCGCCGCAGAAGCAAGGTCTGGATGGACGAAGACGCTGTGTTCCAAAGATCGAGGCTGAACGGGGCGCAATTTTCGGATGCAATCTTGCAAACATTGTAGGTACTGCAGCGATTGATTTGATGAGACCGACGAGTTGAACAAGTCTCCAGGAAGCCGCGGAAGTGCACCGTAGACGACTTCTGCCGTTGAACATCCCAGGTCGCGTCGTAAGACGGCGCGCAGTCCAAGAAGCACCATAGGAAGGTGGTCAACCCAGTGGTCTCGATCCTGGCACGCAGGAAGAACAGTCTTTAGCTAGCGATGGAGCCGTTCCACGATGCCTTTGGCACATGGATGGTATGCAGTGGTATGACAGTGCTTATTACCAAGCAGGTGGCTGAGGGAAGTGAAGAGGGCGCATTCAAATTGCTGGTCACGATCGGTAGTGACAATACTGGGGCAGCCGAATCTGGAAGCCCATGATGACACGAAGGCTTTGAAGACCGTTTCCGCAGTGATGTCTGTAATGCGCACAGCTTCGGGCCAACGCGTGAAGCGATAGACCATGGTCAGGATGTACCGGCAGTCGTGAGATGTAGGAAGTGGTTCAACCATATCAAGGTGGACGTGATGAAATCGACGGCCAGGAGGCAGAAAAGGCTGCGTAGGAGTCCTCGTGTGCCGGATCACTTTCGCAGTCTGGCAAGCGAGGCACAAGCGGGCCCAATGGCGAACGTCGATGCTAATGTTTTACCAGAAGTGTCACTGAGTAAGGAGGCCTTGCGTAGCCCGGATGCTGGGGTGGCAGATGTCGTGAGGCGATCGCCATACTACACGACGAAATGCAGTCTGAATGAAGGGGCGAGGTGTGGCCACTGACATGTCGCACCAGAGTGAGCCGGGTACAAAAGGGTGAAGAACGAGTTGCAGACGGACGCATCGCTTGCAACTCTGGGTCTCCTATCTGCGCCTGAGCCAGACTTTCCCAATTGACAGCAGATTCAGCAGTGCTAAGCGAGGTGATACGTGAAAGTGCGTCAGCTGCCTCGTTGTCGGTCCCCTTTGCGTGCCGAATATCTGTTGTGAACTCCGATATGTATGCCAAGTGGCGAAGTTAACGTGCGATGTACTCGGAGGAGTTTGTACGGTAGACATAAGCGAGAGGCTTATGGTCCGTCAGAAAATAAAAAGGCTGGCCCTCCAGGAAGTGTCGGAAGTGCTGGATTGTGGAGTAGATCGCCAGGAGCTCACCGCCAAAAACGCTGTAGCGGGTCCCGGCAGGTTGCAGCTTCAGAGAGAAGAAACCCAGTGGGTGACACTCAGAGGCAATTTTCTGCTGGAGAACAGCGCCGATAGGCACGTTGGAAGCATCCACCATAATGCGAGTGGGCGCATCAGCCTTCTGGTGGACGAGAAATACGGTATCGGCGACACCTTGTTTAGTGGCTGTGAAGGCAGCTTGTGCTTCGGCAGTCCAGGAAATCGCGGACGAAGAGCTCTTGGTTGTGCGAAGAAGCTTGGTTAGTGGGTGAAGAAGCCCAGCGCAGTGGGGAATAAAGCGTCGGTAAAAAATGACCAGTCATAGGAACTCACGCAGTTGGCGTATGGTGGCGGGTGCTGGAAAGTCTTGCATGGCCTTGACGTGCGAAGGCAACGGACAAATTCCCAGCGCCGAGATGTGGTGACCCAAGAAATCGAGCTCGGAAGACCCGAAAACGAATTTTTGAGGATTGACAGCTAGGCCGTATTGTTGAAGGTGCTGAAATATCTCTAGGAGGTGCCGCTCGTGATCCTGTGGCGTGCGGCTCGCGACGAGGATGTCATCGATGTAAGCAAACACAGCAGAAAGGCTGCGTTTCGTAGGCCAAAAGGCATGCGCATGTACTCAAACAGGCCGAAGGGTGTGATGACTGTTTTCGGGATATCGGTAGGCTCCACTGGTATTTGATCATATGCCTTGACAAGAGCCACTTTGCTAAGGATAGTGCATCCTTCCAAATGTCCTGCGAAATCTTGCATGTGCAGCAGGGGATAGCTGTCGTGGACCGTGTGAGCATTGAGCGCCCAGTAGTCACCGCATAGACGCCATTCACCTTGTTCTTTTTTTGGGTACCATATGAAGTAGGGAGGCCCAAGCGCTGGACGACGGGCGAATAATACACAGCTGGAGCATGTGGTCGAATTCCCGCTTAGCAATCGCGAGAGGCTCACCGAAGAGGCGGCGGAGACGAGCTGCGACGGGTGGACCACGCGTGACGATGCGGCGGGTTACATTGTGCCCGTGCGGCTGTTTTAAATTGCAAAGCCTCGTGACGTTAGGAAAATCGTCCAGACTTCTGGCGTACGGGCAGTTTGGGATCAGCGGGCGGATGCGGTGGGAGGAACAAGCGACAGAACCTCAGTGATGGAGAGGCGCGTCTTGCTGTCACCCAGGCGATGGTGACGCATGCTGATGTCGAGGTCGAAATGGGTCAGGAAGTCCGAGCCGAGAATGGGCCGATTGACGTCGGCTACGATGAAGACGCCTGTTGCTCGGAATACCATAAAAATGTTAAAAAATGTACCATAAAGAATGCTAGTTCAAGGCGCTTTTATATTCTTCGTTGAGCTTACGCAATGCGGCAGCTCGAATCTTCATTAGTGCACATGAAATACACACTCCACAAGGAAAAAAAAATATCCTTTAATATATAGCTGTGCTAGAGACGTCCGTAAAGAAGTCATGCTTCTTTAGCCAAGAAAAATATCAGTGAGTTAGTATTTTACATAATCTAATTCCTTTTCAGCTTTGCCGCAGCTTTTTATCTGAGCGTGGCCATGCAGCCCGCGGACAAATTTCAAAGCGCGGGGACGGCTGACATCGCGGCGATCCGAAGTGCGGCCGCAACTGTAGCAGACGACAAACGAGCGCCGCCCACAGCGCTCACTGCTCCTGCGCGAAACTAGGGGTGCTACCGCGTAGCGATTCCTTTTTTCGTTCCAATGCCTTTCGGCGTTACGTCACTGTTGTCGTCATCGGTGGGCGGCGACGCTTGACGTATTTCAAATTGCCCAATCGTAAGCGGCCGCTTTTTCTCCTCTTTCTCCGCCGTTCGCGGGCTTGCATAGTAATTATGTTTGGTAAGGAAGTAGTTAATCAAATTGCGGTTGCGCGCTTATTAGATGAAAATGGCTCAGTAGCATTAAAACGCAAGAGCGAAGGAAATATGAGGCAAACAAAACGCAAACACACGTGTATTTCTAGTCGTAGCCACATTTGCGCCGTATGTGAATCCAAGCCATATCGCTGAGCGCGAACAAAATGGCAACCGTTGTGGGAAACAGCTGACTGTGTTTTCATCGGTTATTCGTCCGTATCATTTGCAACTTTGGCGCAGAAGCGTAGTACTTTCGCCTGGGAAGAAATTCTACACTCCTCATTTTTCCGGGAGTGGCGGAACACTGAACTGAGGTGAGCACAAACTGCTACCGCCGTGGTCTGTTGCCGCTACGTGCATTGTCTGATGTGCGCGCTTTGTTTTCCTGCAACAGGAAGCTGTTCGGAAGACAGCTCGTCATATTATCGGACAGTAAAGTGGAACATCGTGAACTGGCCGCGATCAAGAACTCGCAAGGTAGCGAGCGCCGTTTGACGAGGCACCCCTACGGCACAGCGTAATTTCATGAAATCTGTGATCAGCTGCAGTACGTTGCGCAAGCTACCAGCCACTGTCGTCGTCGATCCGAGAAAGCTGCTGCTGCATTCGCAAAAGTAAGTACATGCACTACATTACCTTGTTTAAATGACAGAGATTGCGAAGCTAGAAATGAGAGCACGAAAATAAAGTGTACTGGGGTGTGTGCCATAAGATTTTAACATCAATTTTTAGCACTGTTTAACTAACGTGTTGTGATGTTCAGTGATTTGTTTTATGCGCCTCACAGACGTGCGAACGTATGAAATGGTGGCTCGTGTTAATGTCTGTAAAAAGTACAACTCGGAATATACAAATGGTGCCATTTCTCTTCTTTTATATATAAGTCCTGCACAATAAGGGGCGCTATTTCTCGAGTTCTTTGGGAAGTATTGGTTGTCACGCGTATCTGCTATGCTCATGATATGCAGCTTGCCAAGTAGGATATTTGCCTTCTTCGCACCCATGTGCGATTTACTCATTTAACTATCGTCTACCTTGTGAAATCGGAACTTAGTTGCTTTTTGTTTAAATCTGCGAACGTCAAGAAAGGAAACAGCCAGAGCTTCGATGTTGAGCTTTCCACGTGAAGTGTTCGCATTTGCTTTGCACGCATGGCTTTTGTTTGTGCTCTGTGCAATACCAAATTAGCATAGACCCCCCTTTCAGCATTGCTCGCTAAAGTCGGTCAGTACGTGTATAAGTGCAGATACATAGAGGTACAGTTGCTTACTGATTTTCACATAACCTCTGTATATGAAAACAAAATGTGGATGTTCTGAAAAATGGAAGTGTATATGTTGGCTAAAGGTAGGCATGCTTTTATTTCTGTATGTTAGTGTGCATGTAAATTTGTGGTGCTTCAGTACAGACTCACATAGCATTTGTGCATGAGCTTACAATTCTATAAATTGAGATCAAAACAGTAATGCCGTGAGGCCTCGTTAGCATTGCCTTGCACATAAATTGATTGTGATCTTTTTTTCAACTAGCACAAGGAATTCGAGAGGCCGAGCCAGCATTAGCTGGGCGCACAGCGCCTGGTGCAGGAGTTCAGGGTGCCAGATGACATCGAGGGCCTTGCTGCAGCAGCTTGTCTATGCCCTCAACAAGTTTACTGTCCCAGCTCAACCCGACTCCCCCTCCTTGACCTGCCTCATTAGAGTATGCATGCATAAGAGCGAAAATTTTCATTATGATACTCTTTTTTTTCTTAAAGCTACTTCATGTGCTGGTGATGCAACTTATGACAGGAAGTGCTTTTGACAGTGTTTAAGTAAAGCATTAATTCACTGTTTCAATTATACCACAATAGGGTAGGAGTGTCCAAAACACTAGGCTGTGCCAAAAGCTCACTGTGGAAGCGTAAACTTCCAGGCATACCATTATTGTCATGTAACATCAGACACGACGGCACACTGCAAATCTGCTAGTTCATTGTAAGAAAGCTGTAGGTTGTGATAACCTCTGGTTATGTTGTCCCGACTTACATGCACAAGAGTCATTTTACAAAAGAAAACTAGCTGAGAAAAATTTCTTGCCTATGCACGTGTCTCTGTGGTGTAGTTGCCTGTATTTAGTCTTTCATATGTGTTTTTTTACTCCTGTATCTTTCTACTTTGATTTATATGTTTAGGTTTATGCTATAAGTTCTTTGTTGAACTACGGACAATTTCTTGTTCCTTTCTACCACTTTATGTTCATAGGATTCATATGATAATATATTGATTTACAACATAACACTAATGTGCATGTAGGTCCATTTCTATCACAAGATTAGCGGAACTCTTTGTTGGACTAATTGGTATGAAATCATTTGTTTTGTGGCACTGAAAAATACAAACCACAAGAGAGTATCAGTGACCTGTCTCATGTGTGGCGCTCATCCCTTATACTCTCTTGTGGTTTGTGTATTTTGATGCCAAAAAGCAAATAATATCGAGATGTTCTTGTATTTTATGCATTCAATGCGAGCTGTGATTACTTATTTTTAATCCTGTTTGAAGGCATTTTGTATGCTGCAAGGTTCTCTTAGGTGCAGTATTTTCCTTTCTGGTTTATTTGTACAATCACTGCGCAGTTCAATGTGTGGATGCATACTTAGTTTTGCTGGTGAGCAATCCTTTTTTTGTTTTGATGCTATGCAGCTTATCAGAGGTTTTGTGGTGTTACCTGTGATATCTTCTGATGCATACATCCACGATTTTTCATCAGAGTGGAAGGTCACAGCAATGCAGTGCACTGCAGAAATTACACACGCTTAGAACACACCTTGTGTTGCATAGGCAATGTGGTGCTTGATTTTAAACATATTCATTTCAATTCTTTCGACGCTTTGTTTCATAAAAAGCAAGTAGCTGCTTTCTTTGTATGCTGTCAATTAATAGCTTAGAGTGTTTCATAATCTCCTACAGCACACATTATGGAGCCAGTTAGTTGCTGAGAATTAATGGAAAATGGTGCAACATTGCAAGAAATCCCACTGTATTGGTCTACAACAGTTTTTTTTGCAATGCACAGTTCATGATGTGTAAGGTGGTAGTCTACACAGTAATTATATTACTGTATCAGCATTTGCAGGAGTGTTCTACTTACACAAAAACAAGAATTGTAGATGTATGCTGGAAGGAAGCGCAATGATGTTAACTTTGAGCAATTTATTTACTTGTCATTTCTACATTTATGTTACAGGCTTGCTTCGTAAACATTGAACTTGACACACGTTACAGTCCCATTTACACATACAGCGGCTCTTCATGTACATTGGTCTACAATGAACTATTTGCGTTTCTCACAGCATGGTGCAGTCCCCCACCCCACCCCCCCACTATTCTCATTCGTAGGGCATGCAAGGACAGAATAAAATTATGGGTGCTAAATAATGAGTGCTGTTGCAAATGTTTACATTAGAGGTAGCTTGGCCTGTGCACATTTCCACTGGCAGCGGTAACTTGTACAGCACAGAAATAAAATTTTGGAATATCCTGGTTACTGACTACCACTTTTTTTTTGCAAATGCAGGTGGTTTTGCTAATGATCAATCAGCCTTTCTATTTTTTGTAATGTAATCGCACTTCAAAGGTAGCCAGCATAGTATTTGGCATGCCGGGTAATGAATTTCGGTGGCATGTTCACCCTCTGAAGCGAGTTGCGTGATGGTTATGTGGAAGACTGGTGGGGAAAGCAGAAGCACAGTGAATGAGACTCTTGGTCGAGCACAAGGTGTTGTGCTAGTCGCACTTTTCTGCAGCTGGTGGCTTGCAAGCTTCCATTGGAAGTTATAAGATGAGGAGGAAGCTATGCAAAACATTATCCTGTCTTACCGAACCTAAAAATCGCGGCCACAACAGTATGTTTGCCATCTGTGTAACAACAGCTTGAGCAGTGAACTTCATTCCCAGACAAATGAGAGTTTGAAAAAAAAGAAACGTAAAAACAGTTGCAACTGCACAGAAGATACTGGACAATTTGCATGCATATGATGACAGCTGCAACAAGCACTGAAGGGGCTTTCATGTTGTGTTGCTGTGCATGACACACTGAATTGAAGCATACTGTTTCATGCATCACGTGCAACGCTCTCCAAGTTGGTGCTCTTTGTGCTGTGTACTTCCACAACCAAAAATCGTACATTGATTGAATAGATCGAGAAACAACAAATGCTTTGCTGGCAGCCATCAGCATCACAAAAAAGCTCGCATTGTTGGTGAAAAAGTCAAAATGCATTATTTTCTATTTTATGCTGGATGTTCGTTTGTCCAGAGCACTATACCCCTGGTTTCTTTTTAATGGACTGCATGCATAGCCTTCCAAGCGTTCCACCATATGTAGTGGAATATACCATAAAAAAAACTTGAAATTCAAGAACAATCCTCTCCATTCTAGTGCAAATCATGCAACAAAAAGCCACATTTGTGCTGTACTATAATGCAAAGTACTCATTAAATACCATATTGTTTCACATCGAACATTCTAGAGGTGGCTTTATACATCTTTAATGACAGCATGTAAACACACTAAATGGTGCATGGTTGTGACCACGCTCCAGTACGCAGCATGTATTCTGTAGTTTAGTCTTATGGTGAACAAGGTAAGTTTCATTTTTGTCAAACATCTGGTACCACATTTGAACAACGTGGTGTATGGTCAGCAGAAACGATATGAATTGATTCTTCGATGCCAGTAAAATGGCCACAATATTGCAGCTACGCATTGTTGTGCTTAATGATGTCGCAGGTGTTCTACTTTTATCTGTACTGTCCTCAAATAATGTGCATGCAGTGCCACACTTTGCAACAACGGTGTCCCACACTGCACAGTGTTCTCATATAAATACAGTGATCTCGATCTTCTGCTTTGGGGCAAGCCCTGTGGGACTCTACTCCTGGCTGTTGCTTCTGATATCACCTACATCCAACTTGAGAAAGCCCTCATTAAGTCTAAGCTTGCACAGTGCCGCACACGCTGCAGTGAATATTGGGCCGTGATGTCTGGCTCATGAAGTGCTTAGAAAGATGGCCAGGGATCGGGCTCAGAAGCCATGGCAGCAGTGGTTAGCCAGTCACCTGCATGAAAATATAATCAGTACCATAGTCAGCTGGCAGCATTTTTTTTTCGAGGGGACACACGCATGCACACACACGCACACCTGGAATATATATGCACAGGCATTTGTTTGTGAAAGTGAAAAATATACACATTAGAATTGGAACAATTTCGGGGGCGGGTTGTCCATGGACCCCTCTCCTACTATTCTTATGGGAGCAGTGCACCAAGCGGTGTGCCGTCGCTTTACAAGAAAGTTAGTACCACAAGGAATAATGCTACTGCACTGCGAAAGCTGCGCTGAGCATGCCTCATTGCTGTGATCTATATATTTACTTGTCCCATCAACTTAGTAGCAACCGCCATTTAAAAAAATCCACCGACTGCACTGACGGGGGCTACTTGTTCATCTTACAGCAGGCATGCAATGGTGCACTCGTAATTTTGTTAAAAGCACTATTGCACAAGGTATGCTCTGCAATTTGCCACTACATTCGTAACTTCGCAACAAAACCGGTTTTCTCTCATTTGAGGAGGCATTCGCCTAGCTCTACAGTGCACTCCGACGTCGTAGCTGAATTCCGGTCGTATTCAGTCCACAGCGAGAGTGCGCACATCCGCATCGTAGATATAGGAAAATGTGCGCGGCGACAACGCATTGTTAGCAAATGCAATAGACCGGCCAACCGTCATATCTCACACGATCACCTTCAATCGCCGTCAGGTCCGATGGAAATCACGATCGCGATGTGCGCATCGCGATCTCCATCGCACTTCGCTCACATCAGCGCCAGACTTGATCCGGATTAGTTTAGGCCATGTAGCAGCGGCAGCGTTGATTACGATCAAGAAATCCAGCCCTGTTTGCCGCGGTTGAGTGTGCTCGTGTGCCACCGGTGTATGAATCTGGTGCAAGCGTACTAAACAAAACAAACAAGGCAAAGTACTCACGAGTCACCGACATGGCGTTGAGGCCGTAGAAGTGGCACATTGATGCCGATGAGAGCGCTGTCCACACATCCGACCACGCCGGGAATGACGTCGCGACGAAGAAAGCACTCCTTCACGGCCGCCTTTTTGATCGGTCGTTGTTGCCATGTAGCCCCAGTGGTTCGTGTCCCGCCGGCGTTCACAAAAACAAGCGAAACGCACCAGACGCACTCGCTCACCGTCGCGTGCAACACCCGAATCGTCTCCTCACATCCTATAGAACCTCGTGAGAGCTCCCGGTAGCATAAAAACGCGGAGCGCACGACGCCTTCCGTTCGGCCGACCGACCCGTCGGTCGCTTCGTTTCGAGTTCCTACGCGACTTCACCGCTCAAGCACAGCACGGACGAAAATGCCGTCGAAATTCATCACCCGGCAGGTCAAACGCGCCGTCCGATACCCTCAGTCGACGTAGTCGAGGCTCGCCGGCGCCCGCCGCAACAGAAAAGCCGCCGCCGTTAAGCCCACCGCCGCCCCGAACCTAGCAGCCACCGCCATGTTCGATGCTTTTTTCCATTCCTTTCAAAACGCATCGCTCTCCGGCGATTCTAAAAAATGTTCCTTTCGGCCGAGCATAATGAGTGCGTAAACGTCATTTTGACGTCACGGATTTTCCGCCCTCGGTGGCGTCAACGGCGCGAAATTTGTTTCGACCAATGGCAGGCGGCCAGGACGAGAAGATGCATGAAAAAATAAATATAATCGTTAGGCGGTAAGCATCCCGTGATTCTGCGCTCTCGCGGACGTCAGGCGACGTCAGGCGACGTCATGCGGCGCGAAATTTGTTTCGACGAATGGCAGGCGTCAAAAAGCATAAAGTGACGTCAAAAAGCATAGATTTTGGAATGGAATCGTTACGCGGTAGCACCCCAGAAGTCGCTTCGTGGACTCGATCAGCGAGCTGGGCAAGGCGATCGAGGGCAGACAAAGCTGAAGCGCTGCAACGTCTCGCGGGCGCATGGTAGCATCAGGCAGAAGGCTGCCTGGTGGTGGTAGGCTGCCACGGTCGGTCATCTGTTACGCCGGGTCACCAATGTCGGGAAACGCGAGGTTACAGTGGACCTCCAGACAATGCGACCAGCGTCGCAGGATTCTAGAACGAACTGATGCGTGCCTGGTCTGGCCCTCGTGCACGCGTCGCCACTATTTATTTTCTTTTGCAGCCGGTACAAACGCGCCGGCTGAGAACGCCGACGTTAGCGTTCCTTCTGCCGCGGCGTCGGTGGTCTCTACAATCTCTATATATGACGGAACTACAGCCACTCGTATGCGCCCCCTTATTTTAGGGGCGAAGCTCCTCTTAGTCTAACCATAGTCTCTCAGTACTTTTTACTGGTCACGAAACTTCTCCGTCACTCTATGGGAGAGCTTTGTGTGCTGCCGACTTTGACCGCGGGACGGCGCCACCGATGCTAAGAAGGCGCTTGTCGGGGCCTTCGAGGCGACGGCGTGGCGTGATGGCTCCGTTGGCGTCGTGTGTGATCGCGAATGTGCAGCGCTGTCTGTGCCTTTACTGTTCTCGAATATTATGAATAGTTAGCAGCAGCACAGAAAACAATGCCGACGACGTGCTGTGTGCCGAATTGAGGCTCCGGCTACCGAGGAACGGTCGAAAAAGTGTTGTTCGCGTTGCCCAGTGACCTCCAAAGCAGAGAGAGAGAGAGAGACAATTAACTTTATTAAAGGTCCTGAAGGGGCACCGGTACCCATTACGGGGGCCGGCCCGGTGGCTCCACCCATGTGGGGACTGGGAGTCTGAGCTCGCCAGCCACCTTTTGGGCCTTCTGGACGGCCTGGTGTTGAAGGGCCCTGTCGGGGCCCTTCAACACCAGGCCGTCCAACACCAGCTTCAACACCGGGCCCTTCAACACCAGCTTCAACAGACCAACCCTGAATGATCGGGCCCGCATTCGCTATACCCAGGAGATCGCTGTAAAACGATGGGACAGCTTTATAAAGAGGAGAGGTGCATCCCTCATCAAGCAGACTGCTCGCCCTCACCGACATTATTACATGGGTCATCACCTATTTTTTCCGTCGATAGACGGGTGGCGCCGTCCGTAAAGCAGGGTGCTTGCGTTCCCGCACAGGTTTATACAAGTATGCAGGACAGTCGGGGAACAAACGGTTACAGCGTCGTCCCCCAAAGGCCATTTGTCCGGCGGAATGACGAAAACATCGCCGTTTATGGTGTGCACAAACTGTTTGACCAAGTCACTATCACGGACCTGGATGTCGCACACGGCACAAGAACTTGTGAGTTGCTTGTCAAGCCATGGGATGGCACGCTGTCACATTTGAAGATGTACACTGGTCAACCCTCATACCTATAACGACGGAGCGTCGTGCTCGGAACTGCACGAACGACATCTACAGTTGGAAACGGGACACATCTGAGCATGCGCAGTGCCACTGACGCACCTGCCTTGCATTCTCGACCCTTGGTTATCACCGCGGACGCAACAACCGCTTTGGCCGTCAGTAGCGCTGTGAACGGTTTAGCGCAATAACAAAAGAAAAAAAAAAACGAAGCGTATTGCTGGCAGCACCCGATGCAAGCTGTGCTGCGTTCTAATTCCCCGTTCGTGGCCACATTGTCCCAACAACCGATTTACGCCCACTTATGGGCTGTATAAAGTTTACTGTTTTTTTTTTGCGTCAGTCTGCTCGGAAGCTGTCTTTTGGCCGGTACAGAATTTCGCACTTCCAACTGTGAATAAAGTGCTCGAAGCATTTTATAAGGAAGGTCGGCTTGTTGTGGATGTTGTGGTGATGAGATTTGCATATTCTTTCGTGCGTGTGTTTTTATCATGAGCTGATGACCTTTGCATCTTCTTTTGTGTTTATCAAGTGCATAACGCTTGTGACGAGGCTCATACATGCATATATATTTACGTTTTCGCCGTAATAAAATCAGTTGACAGTCAGCGCTCCGTGGTGTGGTGTATGTTTCTTTTTTCGTCGTAGCTGTGTTCGCGCTGTTTTTCCCAGGATGCTTGACCAACTGGCCTCCAAATCCATCCTATTGCTGATGCTCCCCGTCGTCAGTCATTATGGGCTAGAACCGACGAAGGACCGACTGATCATCGTGTGTACGGGCACTCCAAACTACATTTAGTCGCAGTCAATGCATCGTTGGTGAGTTACAGTTAATAGTAGGTTTACGAAATTAAATACCAGCACACGGCAGTAAACGCAATGCGCTATGAAAAATTCACAGAGCGATGCGCAATATACATTATTCGGCGCATTGCAGGTACGATATGATACCGCCAAACCGAGAATAAGCACGTAGTAGAAAACGCGCCGATCCGGGTGATTGCACTTTTTTTTTTTCCGGCGCTGTATGGCTGACAGCGCTTCTGCCGGCCAAAGCAGTTGTCGAGGCCGCGACGATAAACAAGGACGGACGGAAAATGCAAGGCAAGCGCGTCAGTGGTGATGCGCATGCTCGGATGTGGCCCTTTTCCAACTGTAGATGTCGCTCGTGCAGTTCCGAGCACGACGCCCCGTCGTTATAGGCATGAGAGTTGTCTACTGTACGTCATCGCTAGGCGCCCGGAAAAAAATGCCGCTTCTCGGCAGGTTCTTTATAATCGTAACCGCTTTTACAACTGATCACGAAGCAACGCGGCATTTCTGTTTGACACAACACTACGTGACCGATAACACCCTGAGATAACATCAACTGAGATAGCACTGTCTAAGCGCTGCGTACAGCACTGGTCATCCCGACAACAGCATACGTAAACACGTTCACGAGTTGGCGGAGTCGGGCCGACCGGCTGGATGGATGGATGGATATTAGGAGCGTCCCCTTTATAACGGGGCGGTGGCCGGGCCACCAAGCTCTAGCTTTATTTCTTTTTCGTTTACAACCATTTCTTTTCCCGAATCACACATATTTTCACAACAAATTTTTTTCCTCGTCCACTTATTTTACCTATTATCGTTCTGCTGTGATGGAACAATCTTACCCGAACTACCTTGCGCTTTTGTTTGCTCCATACTTTTGCGCCACCAATGCTCTAAGCGTCTTTTACTTATATCTATCGCCGGCATGTTCAGCTTTCCCCTGTTACTCCTGAAACCCATGGCCTCCTGTAGGGTAGTGTCCACAGCTACACCTGGGTGGACATCTGTACATTCAATCAAAATATGGTCTGTCGTTTCCCTAGCTTTTCCACAACACGTACGTGTGTCCCCTTCTTTATTGAATTTCGCTGTGTAACTTCGGGTTCTCAGGCAACCGGACCTTGCCTCAAACAGTAAAGCGCTTCCCTTTGAATTATCGTAAAATTTTTCTCTCTTGATTTCGTCTTTCCCTTTTTGGTAGTTGTTCAATGCCGGTTTCTTCTCCATTCTTGCTATGCAATCCAAGTTCTCCGCCGCTCTGACCATGCTCTTAACGCTCTTTTTCGTCACATCCGTTTCGTTACTGGATGTATACTTACTGGTAAGCTTCCTAGTTCTCTTCCTCCATTGAGAATCAACGTTCTTCCTATACAAATACCTGAATACTTTCGCTGCCCATCTACTTTCTTTCATATTCCTTAATCTCTGTTCGTACCTAATTTTACTCTGAGCTTCCCTTCCCTCAAAGTCAGACCATCCCGAGAATCTGGCGAGCGCCACCATGCGGCGGGAGACGAAAGAGTTACACGCTCCGCTTCGCAGTTTTCAAACTGAAGCTAATCTAGTAACGTTGGTGGTACCACCATCTAGGAACGATATATAGAGCGACGCAGACTGTCGTGCTGAATGGCACCGGCAGTCAGAGTTTCGGTAGTGTTAGCGCCTCGACCACCCAGGAAGTTAGGGCCGTGGCGGCGTCGTGGCGGCGCGTTCCAGAGGCAAAGTACGGACGCAGCAGCTACAAAATTTCTCTTGCGTGGCCAGGTTTGTTGAGTGGCGACGCCCACTGCTCCAGAATCGCAAAGACGGCCGTGGACAAGCAAATCATTATCATTTCATTGCAGTGGGCTGTGTTTTCACAAGACTATCCGCTAACAACCCGTTCGGTTTCTCTTTCAAGGCGTCACTATTTGCGGGCGATCCTCGTTTATGGCAGGCTTCCGCAGGTCTCTGGAGCGTGCATTTCAATGTTTCCAGAGCAATGTGAGTCGCTCGAAAACTTGCTGCCGTGTACAACTGTTGAGAATCCCTGTGCCGTGTCGAGGTGCCGCTGATGTCTAGATTTAACGTGTCCACATGTTCACAGTACATCTCCCACCCCTCGATTCGCCAGATGGCCACTTATGCATTCCAAAAGTTCGCAAAGACAGGTTTCACTTTCGTGTTATACAGATTCGTATGACAGAGGGATCAACCACATTTTTTTTCTCTGCTCTCTTCGCATCGACTGTGCGAGGTTGCAGGCTGCGATGCTAGGTCGAATATCCAATGCGAGCTAAAATTTTTCCGGATTAATGAGAGTTCCGCTCCACAGACTACTGTATATAATTGCAGGGACCGCCCATGCAGGTCAAATTAACAGACGTTTCGAATTAATGGGGTCGAATTAACGGGCTCCCATAGTATTGCAGTTTTTGGGCTGCTTCACTCTTTACCCAAACTAGTCAACGTGGAAATATGTTTAATTTTGCCTGACCAAAGCTTCTGTGTAAAATAAAAATAACTTTCTACCCATACTAGCCTACGGCTATTCGGTCAATGCAGTGCTTGCAAAATTTGCGCAAGGACGAAGGAAATAAGAATTCATTTCAATGGCCCCCTCCCAGCATGTTGTGCAACTCACCCGAGCACAACCAAAATGACGGCCATGGAACCCCTGAGCACTGCGAGCTGGCATCGCTCGGTGCCGTCCGGTTCCTCGTCGAGCACTTCCTCAACATCACTGGTGGCGTTCCAGAGAAACATGAGGCCTCCAGGAACCAAGTTCAGAAGCGCTATCACAATTGCCACCACGGTCAGCGCAGGATACGTGCCCAACATCTGCAACGGCACAACCATTCGCAGATCTTGAAGGCAGAGTGCAGGAAAAGGCCTGCCACGTGTGCCAGTAAGCAATGTATCTCCTTTGCTTAATTGTGCCTGGCACATCATGGCTCTTGTCGCTTTTGCGCCAAGAAACCTTACCTAACATCATCATCGACTACGAGTATTACAATGGCTGCTCGTCATATTTGGATGAATGTGTAGCTGCATAGGTCGGCAGTGTAGGGGAACACTCACTCACACTCACTCACCCAAATTTTTCCAGCATCCGCACTCACTCGCACTCGCACTCACCTCCACTCACACTCACTTGCACTCACTCGCACACGCACTCACCTCCACTCACACTCACTTGCACTCACTCGCACTCGCACTCACTTCAACTCACACTCACTTGCACTCACTCGCACTCGCACTCACTTCCACTCACACTCACTGGCACTCACTCGCACTCGCACTCATTTCAACTCACACTCACTGGCACTCACTCGCACTCGCACTCACTTGCACTCACACTCACTGGCACTCACTCGCACTCGCACTCACTTCAACTCACACTCACGGGCACTCACTCGCACTCGCACTCACTTGCACTCACATTCACAAGCACTCACTCGCACTCGCACTCACCTCCACTCACACTCACTTGCACTCACTCGCACTCGCACTCACTTCCACGCACACTCATTGGCACTCACTCGCACTCGCACTCACCTCCACTCACACTCACCTTCACTCACTCGCACTCGCACTCACCTCCACTCACACTCACTTGCACTCACTGGCACTCGCACTCACTTCCACTCACACTCATTGGCACTCACTCGCACTCGCACTCACTTCCACTCACACTCACTGGCACTCACTCGCACTCGCACTCACCTCCACTCACACTCACTTGCACTCACTCGCACTCGCACTCACTTCAACTCACACTCACTGGCACTCACTCGCACTCGCACTCACTTGCACTCACACTCACTGGCACTCACTCGCACTCGCACTCACTTCAACTCACACTCACTGGCACTCACTCGCACTCGCACTCACCTCCACTCACACTCACTTGCACTCACTCGCACTCGCACTCACTTCAACTCACACTCACTGGCACTCACTCGCACTCGCACTCACTTGCACTCACACTCACTGGCACTCACTCGCACTCGCACTCACCTCCACTCACACTCACTTGCACTCACTCGCACACGCACTCACCTCCACTCACACTCACTTGCACTCACTCGCACTCGCACTCACTTCAACTCACACTCACTTGCACTCACTCGCACTCGCACTCGCACTCACTTCCACTCACACTCACTGGCACTCACTCGCACTCGCACTCACTTCAACTCACACTCACTGGCACTCACTCGCACTCGCACTCACTTGCACTCACACTCACTGGCACTCACTCGCACTCGCACTCACTTCAACTCACACTCACTGGCACTCACTCGCACTCGCACTCACTTGCACTCACATTCACAAGCACTCACTCGCACTCGCACTCACCTCCACTCACTCGCTCTCGCACTCACTTCCACTCACACTCACTGGCACTCACTCGCACTCGCACTCACCCACTCACACTCTCTTGCACTCACTCGCACTCGCACTCACTTCCACTCACACTCATTGGCACTCACCCGCACTCGCACTCACGTCTATGAAATGAGTGCGAGTGAGTGCGAGTGAGCGCACTCATGAGTGAGTGCGCCGACCTATGTGTAGCTGGCACCCGTGCAGTTCAGGAAAAGGCTAAATACAATTTTGCGATAATTAGTTGTTCATCAAAGTCCGAAAACTCCGCATGCCACGTAGTATGTTTTTACCGGATTGCTTTTAGTGTTATTTTTAATCAGAATTAAACCTTTAACTTTATACAGTTCGCACAGACAATTCAAACATGCCCAACAAGTGTACGCAACGATAGAGACAGAGAATATTGACGTATGCATTCAGCTGGATAAAATCACACAGTAAATAGAAATACGCCCGCATCATTCTATAAATGAAATCCGTGGGCTCCCTGTTTCTCTGCCCCGTCCTACATCGCAGTAAAAGAATCCTGTTGTCGACCCCAATTTTCACGTGAGTTTAATAATAATAATAATAATAATAATAATAAATGATAAGGTTTTAAGTGCCAGAACAACCTATGGTTATCACGGACGCCCTGTAATGGAGAGCTCCCGAGTAATTTTGACCATCTTAGAAGTACTTCTTGAAGGGCCAGTTGCTGAAGCATTTCTAGAAGAAAGGCGCAAATTTCGACATCCCAACTCTGTCGACACCATCTGCCTTCTGCCTGGATATTGTGGTGTCGAATTTTGCGCCTACCTTCTAGAAATAACTTTGACCACTTCGTGTTATTTAATGTGCACCCAAATATAAGTACACGGGTGTTCCTTGCGCATTGCGCCCATCGAAGGGCGACCGCCGTGGCCGAAATTCTCTCCTGCCACTTTGAGCTTCGCTACTGAACAGGTAGGCGCTAAGCTACCACGGCGGCCCTCGGGCGTTTTTTGATTTGCCTGTCATGAGATGTGCTGAGCATAGCTGACAAACTGAGTATGCGTAGCCGTGGTTGCAAGCGCCACAGCTGCTGTACCAACACGGCATGCTGTGCCACCCCTAAATAAGAAGCGGTTGAAGCGAGCTTCTTCAGGATAGGTTTCATCCATATGCAATAACTCAAGCCGCGCGAAAATAAATAAAACAGCTGTCCGGCCGCGCATTCTAACCACCGAGGCTATCACACCGACCGATTCCGTCACGGTCGGTTATTCATACGGGCTGTTTAAGGTTTTACATGCATAACGAAGTTGACACAGCGCGAGGTGCGCGCCCATAAGAAGTGCAGGCTCTTCAGCGCATGGTCGGCAAACGAACGAGTATCTCTTCCCGCGAAGAACGAGTAGAAGCGCTAGGTCGTTAGAACTGGCGCTCTCTCTGAGAAAATGCGATCATGAAGCCGGAGCGATTGGACAGACGGGTCAGATTGGTCAGTGGTGACAACGTATGCGATGGATAACCGCGCAGACGCGCATCGCCTTGCTTTTCGTTCGTATGTAGGCTAAATAAGCTGAGATATCTATTGAGTCATCTAACATCACTCTGCCATGAGGAGCCAGAGGTAAATTTAAAGCCAATACACAGCAAGAGGCACGCTCTGAGGTACTGCCCGTATTAAGATACTCAAGAACGGTAATAAGACTATAGTCGGGTACAACTTTAGAAGACAGGAGAGGCGCCGCCCATATGACCGAACGGCAACAGCCACTTGCCTCCGCGACTAAAGAAATCGTCCCGCCCAAAAAATTGACTGCTTCTAAAACGCGTATTTGTCGGTAAAAATAAAATTTGTGTATCTTGACGAGTGCTTTGGCAAAACTTTCATCATGGAAATGCTGCAGCACATGCCGGATTGCGAAATAACTCCATGCCTTCTACAATGCTGCACGTCGTCTACTACGCCACAAAAACAGGGGCACAGTGCACAAACACACCCGCCACTCACAGTAGGTACCAGACTGGCAAACTCTCCTCGTCGTGCTTCCTGATAAAAGTCTTAATACCGATTTTTGTTAGTCATTGATTAACTTTTGTTACTCATTGATTAACTGAGCTCAAGTGCGAAAATTCAATCATAGCGCATATTATCCGACCCCGGACGAAGCTTTACTCGTTTGAGCCACACTTGATCGTGTTGTCGTCAGTCGTGACGGCAACGCTTAGGAAACAGATACTTGGACCATCTCCCCGAAGGGAACCCTGATGGGATGCGAAGCAGCAGCGTTGCGCACGGGTGGCGTCACGGGTTGAACGGCGCTAACGCGGGTGCTGCAAGAACAGTTTGAAGCGAAACTCGGTGTAGCGTTTACTGGTGTAAACGTTTGTTTGAAACGCAGACACGGGAGGCGAGCGGGCGTTGGAGCCGGCAGCTGCGGGCGCTCCGGCGGGTGAGGGAGAGAGTGACGTACGCGCGCACCTGCGAGGGAAGCGTGCGAGGGGAGCGTGACGTCAACGCCCAGCTGCGGCGTGACCTACTTGGCACCGCTCCAACACCTGCCCCGAGGGAAGCGCGTTGTCTCGCGCTTGTGCGGACGGAGGGACCGTTGGGAGGGACAGCGTTACACAGGCTAGTTAAAGAGCTGCTTGGCATCTAAAAAACGAAACACCATGGAAAAAACACGCACGATGTTTGTTGTCAGTGGTACGTCGCCGCGGGATCCTGTTTCCAGACGAAGCGCAGTGCAGCGTCACCGATGTTCGCTGCACGCGGCGCAAATTGTACGTCGTAAGCTCACAATGACATTTACGGCATGACAGACCGCCACAAAGAATTCGAAGTCACTCTGACGAAGGGAGACGCACCAAACTGAAGCGACTCGGCCGAGTGCGAAGGGAGGGCGGCCATGTTAGGCATGTTCTCCGACAGCGAAGGCACCGGCCCGCCCGGCTCATTACGTCGCCCGAAGTGCGCGCCTATTGGCGAAGGCTCGTGTGTATCCGCCTTTGAGGGGAAAATGCCGCTGCCTTCTAAAGTTGTACCCGACTATAAGGTATAAGAAACTTGCATTGCTTTGCATCTGGTGCATTCCACCATTGCATTCCACCTAGTGCTCCAGGGATAAGCGTTAGCAATGTCGTGTTGTTTGATGAGAATACTGTCGTCATTAATGTAAATATGTCTATCATTGGGACAGTGTTTTTCCAGCTAATACTGAAATTGGGGAGAGAACTGTACTACATACATCATACCTAGATGAGCAAAACAAGCTTGCCCAATGCATGCCGGAGAGACATCTTGGTCAACAGCAATGGAAACCTGTGCAATACGCACGGAATACCTTTCATTATTTATCATTAGACATCTGAGCTCAAAGCATAAAGCGAGATACATTACGAAAAAGCACACTAGGATAGGAAAAGTACCCCCCTCCCCCCCGCTCCAGTTACTGTTAGGTGACTAATCGCGACATTTTCTAATACCGTTACGCCCACTTCAGGGATTCCCATCTTTTCCGTCAGATACATGAATGAACGGATCCCGTTCAGCTTTATCCAATCCCCTACATGTGACTACCGGGAAGTAATATAATAAAAGACTTTTGTCCTTTTCGTTCTTAGGTTGAATTTAGCGTTGCTCTAAAGATATGTAGGGAACTTGACGATACAAATTGGATATATCGTACTCCATATTGTCATTATGATGTAGCTACGTGCTTCTACTGTTGCGCTTTAAATGCGAAGCATTTCTTATCGAACTCGAGCAATTTTGATTCTGTATATACACTATCTAGCCGCCTACGTCTCAGTGATGTCCTGGACCTCTCGTTCAGTGAGTGTACACGAATATTTGCATCGAGCGGCATACACGTGTTTGGAACATGAATAATTGTTCTGGACACCGCTACAATTATAAACTCATGATGCACGTCACGATTGATGACAACACGGTCAAGTGTGGCTCAAACGAGTACAGGTTCGTCCGGGGTAGGATAATATGCGCTATGATTGAATTTTCGCACTTCAGCTCAGTTAATCAACGACTAACAATAATCGCTATTAAGACTTTTATCAGCAAGCACTTTGTGTGGATTAAAAGAGGGAGGGACACAACGTTTATTGTGGCTTTCGATTCAACTGTAGATTTTAAAAGCATACGGACAGAGATAAGTGCGCGGTAACGACTGAAGGCAACCTGCCAGGCCCTAGGGGAGTACAAATCGAACCCGGCTCCCTAACACCGCAAAGACGCATGCTAACACTCGTCCACCTGAGCTTATCCCACGCTGTACATATTATAAATAAAACCATTGCATAAGCAGTTGTAGCGGTGCTCTTCTAATGTAAACTGCTGTTGTACTGTGTTTAAGCTCTTTTATAATAATGTAATGGCGCTTACCACATAGCTATAGCACTTGTACTACTATCTCTCAACATGCTTTTGTCCGCCCTTCCTGAAACCCGTGGGAATGCTCGAACAAACGACGCTTATGACGCAACATGGACAACACGACGCAACAAAGCTTTCGTTTGAGCTAGTTAGTCACACAGAGTTGGGAAGAAAGACCAGGCACAAGAAACGACGACGAAGCACTGTATACAGGACAGGCGCCACGCCTACGAAACTATTTTACTTCATCGAAACGTAACATATAGACTGCAGCATCATCAGACTGCGCGCACCACCGTCATCTTACAAAAGCCTTAAGATGTCCGATGAAAATGTGCTGCTTGATGCATTTTGCGTAGCGGTGAACTAATCTATATCGTGGACACATGACCGCGCAAAAATGACATACGCTAGTCTTAATAAAGGCTCGAAATCTGTTAGTCTTACTAACTCATTTCGAGCCTTGTTGCCTGATGTAAAGCTTCTATCACCTCTCCTTCCGGCTTGTCACGACTATCGTGTGCTTTCTATGTTACCTTTCGATGATAAAAATCAGTTTGTAGTTGTGGCACCTGTCCTGTATACAGTGTTTGTCCTGGCCTTTGTGTCTACCCTCTCTTCCAGGTATCATGACGCGCCCATTAGCGCACTGTAGCGTAGAGTACTACACCACAGACGTCTGTACTAACGCGAATGTCGAGATTACGTCGCACGCGGAGAGCTACCATTTAGTCGTCACAGTGCTGTGTACGTGCCCGGTAATGTTAAGCATACAAGTCCTAAATTTCGCAGACACATTTGTCGTGCTCACAATTCGCTGAATGTCTTGCGATTCAGTAGAGACAACTTTCTCGCTGAGTGCTTCGTATGATACCGCCCCGACACGATGGTCCAGGGGATATGGCACTAGGCTGCTGATCTGAAGGTCGCATGATCCAATCCCCGCCGCTGCGGCTGCCTTTCGATGGAGGCCAGATGTTGAAGCTCGTGTACTGTGCGATGGCAATGCACGTTAAAAAACCTCAGGTGGTCAAAATATCCGGGGTTATCCACCACGGTGTTTCTCACAATCATAGCTGCTTTTGGGACGGAAATCCCAGAAATGAACCTTCACAAGACATTCCCAGAATGCGTGTGGCCTGCCGGATGTTTTCTTTTTTTTCTGTTAATCAAATTGGGGTGACGTCGGGCGGCTAATGCCTCTAAAAACCCCACCATGATTACTTTCTTTTATGGAACATTTGAGTAAACCTCGGCTGACAAGCAGTCAGTGTACGAGTAACGCTGAATTGTCTGTTTTGTAGGGGACATAAGTTGTTACATTTTCAGTTGTTCAAATCGGCAACGACAGCGGTTGAATCCCAGGTCACAGTCTATCTCATCCAACATGAGAATTGCTACTTCTTAAGGAATTCCTTACATAACTGAAATAATGGTATGCAGGCGTAGACCTGCAAAGTTTGCCTGCAATATAGAGAGCCATTGAGAAGGTAAGGGTGGATATAAGCTGGTGAACATGAGAGTGGAGTCAGGAGTTGCACTGGATGGAGTCTGAAATTGACCGCAGGTGCTGTAATGGCGTCTATTACATATTCCCTGCCAAAGAAACATCGGCAGGACATCCGCAGCGTCGCCAGTAGCAGATGGATGAAAAGGTTGACGCAAAAGAGTCCTTAAAGCACTCTAAACACCACGTCTACTCGATTCTCGCTACACAACTGTTGGCGTGACGAGATACGGAGTGCGAATTAAAGACAGGAGACATTAAGGGTAACGACATGAAGACAACAGGTATAAATACTCGGGCTGGAGGGACGCAATAGACTACTTGCCATGAACTCCTCGCGAAATTTGCGAAATTACTGATACCCTCATCGCTAAATGATATTGAACGGAGAGTAACGTACAGGGTTCGCGACATCCCAACTTCAAATGACTGAAGAGGTTCAAAAGATACTTACCCCTCTAATGAAATTAAGTGTCTTTACAAAGGTGGTCGTGTCGTTGCGAGGCTCCTGGGCTAGAAGAAATGCTGAAATGAGACACAAGAACAATAAATTACGAAAGAAGAAAAAAAAAAGCAATAAGCTGCATGTGAAAGTCGCGACTCCAAACCATAGTAACAAGAACAAAGAACGAAACGTACAAATATCCGTTTCGCTGTTTGCTGTTCAACTACAAGCGAAATTTGCGTCATGGAAGATGCAAGCATGAGTGGGCACCATAATTATTTCCTTAAGCGCTGGACTCAGCGTCAGTCCTGTTAACCGATAATTGCATTTCAATTTTTCACCAGACGGATACCATCACTTGCTGTCACAGAACTTATAAACCCAGCAGTCATGATTCGAGAAGAGGATTTATATTCGGAGACGGTTTAGTTAAGTTGAGCTCATTCACTGATACCGAGGATGATGATGACGCTCGCATCTCTGAATCGCTTCCCATTGCTTATCCTGTAGTAGCTTGTGATGTTCACGGCAGCTTGCATCAGGTGGTTAAAGGAATGGTATCCTCAGCAAAGAGGTGTTCACGAAATGATACCTCCGCGCTCAAAGACTGGACAGCCCCGTAATGCCACTCAACGCATTGGTTACACGTTACACCACGGTTTCGAAATTGTTTGTCCGCTACGTGGATGACTGGCGACAGAGAAGCGCCTATTGACACGGCTAATTTTAGAATCTGTGCATATTCAAATGACTAAAAAACGCGAGCAATTCCTCGCGGGGTGATCTCCCCGAGATATACATGCGCACTCTGCGCCACCAAGCTCATATATAGTTCCCGCCCCCCCCCCCCCCTTTTGCCCTATCTTCATTGTGAGCATGAGGACCCGTATAGCGGCCCCGAAACGACATTATATGTTTGTTTATTTTTTTGACAAGGCGAGTGCCTCTTTTGTGTCTTCTGTGAATCACCGTCGCCTGACGAGTTTTTGAGGAACTTTGGACTAGCTACAAGCAACAGCTGCACAACCCACCAGCAGGCAGCCACCTTCTATTCTTCATAAGATGGGGTAGTCCCGGATACACCGTAAGATTTCTTAAGCGCACGTCATTTCAACTTGGCCAGTTTCGCGGGTTTTCAACTTTGCGTGACAGGCACGGGATGTTAGCTCATGACCAAACATTACGATTAATAGCCAAGGACTTATGGACGGCCTAACCTAGTGTCACAATAATGTACTCTTTTAATGTTTGAACAAAATAGCGCATAATGCGCCGTGTTAGCTTATCGGCTGTAGGTGTTTGGCTTGCGACGGCCGAGGTCCCGGTACTGAATACCGACTACGGTGAGTTATTTTCGATCGAAGTGGTATGCTGAAGCCACCGTGTACTGAGATGTAGGAGCACGTTAAAGGGCCCCGAGGAGGTTAAAATTTTTCCGGAGCCCTTCACTACCGGGAGTGCCTCATAATCACAGCTGGTTTTGCCACGTTAAACCCCACCAGTTATTATTAATAATCGTGAATACTAAACCTTTATGAGACGGGGTGTCGTCATGGCCATCGTTTCACCACGTGACACACAATACCGGCTCGATGGTGCTTTCTGTGCTTTCTTCCAATCATCGAAACCGTATGAAGGATAGGGAATATGGAATTGTGGAGCGCTATTCTGCACTACAAACAGCTTAAATGAGAAATGAGGACTAGTAATGCGATACTTTTCTCAAAAATGAATATTTGCAACACACAAGTTTTACTTCCCAATTCGTAAGTGTCTGGAACTACATTATCACTTTGAAAAAAAAAATGCTGACATGCCTAACGAGAGCTAATGGCTCGTGTAACGTACAGATGTTCAGCTCTCGGTCTATATAGCAACGTGGCTTATCATGCTTTGATTGTGGTAGAAGAGCAGGTAACCATCCCACCACTGTCTAGCGTCATTAGTTCTGTCGCTTACCAACTTACAGGACGTCATCCAAGGCGACCAGAACTTGCTCCTAGACCGTCAGATGTGCGTCGCAAGAGGCATAGCCAAGCTTCATAACGGCGAAGCCAAGGTAATGGTGACGAACTTCAGCGTCGAATACAAGCACCTTGAATAGGGGTACGACTGTAGCGCACCTAAGTGAACTTGTGCGAGTAAGCAATGCCTTCGCCCTCACCGATTCTCGCGGATCCGCAACGATGGCCGCAGTGTCCTGCGCCAACCTTCGACGTCAATCAAGGCCTTTGAAGGCAACAACGAAAGGAGCTCAAGGCGTTACTCTAGCAACACAAGGACTTCTTGTCGTCGTCATCGAGGCTTCGGCAGACCCCTCTCGCGAAAGATGACATCGTAACCGATGACTATGCCCGTCCTCTCCGTCAGAACCCCTACCGAATTTCGGCACGGGAACGCGAGACCATCAAGCAACAAGTTGACGAAATGCTGCGTAACGACATAATTCAGCCGTGTACGAGTCCGTAGGCATCACCCGTGGTGTTAGTGAAGAAGGATGAAAGCCTACGTTTTCGCTTCGATTATCGTCGCCTGAACATGATCACGAAGAAAGACGTGTATCCTCTCCCACTGGTAGACGATGCCTTGGATGGACTCTACAACGCAAAGTATTTTTCGCCGATGGAACTCAAAAGCGCCTACTGGCTAATCGAAGTAGACGAGAGAGACCGAGAGAAGAGGCTACCTTGATAACACCAGACGGCGTGTTCAAGTTTAAGGTCGTGCCCTTTGTCTTTGCTCAGCACCTGCGACGTTCCAAAAGGTTATGGACACAATATTGGCGGCTTGAAGTGGCAGACTTGCCTCGTCTACTTGGATGACGTAGTCGTATTTGCTTCCAGCTTAGACGAACACCTCCGGCGCCTTGAAGCTGTTCTTTGGGTAATCAAAGCCTCCGGAATTACGCTGAAGACAGAAAAGTGCCGATTCACATACGAGGACCTGTTGTTTCTTGCCCATGTTATTAGCAAGTCGGGAGTACGCCCTCATCCGCAGAATACAGCTGCTATCGCCGACTTTCCTCCACCCACGGACAAGAACGCAGTACGCCGATTTCTTGGCCTTTGCGCTTATTACAGGAGCGTCGTCAAGAACTTTTCGCGGGTCGCCGAGCCGCTGACGTACCTCACAAAGCCCGTCGTCGACGTCAATGGGAAACGCCACAAGTCGAGGCATTTCAAGAAAAAAAAAGGCGATGCCAGCAAATGCCGCCAATACTCGCGCACTTCCACGAAGCTGATAGCGAAATTCACACGGATGCAAGCAGCAGAGTGTTCGGCGCCGTGCTACTGCAAAGGCACGACCAACTCGGAAGAGTTATTAGTTACGCTAGCCGGTCACTTTTGACGGCAGAAGCGAATCATTCCATCAGAGGAAAGGAATGCCTTGCTGTCAAGTGGGCTATATCAACGTTCCGCCCCTACCTGGCAGGCCTTCCAAGCAGTGAGTGTCCACCACGCCTTGCGTTGGCTAGCTAAATTGAAAGATCCATTAGGACCCCTACCACGATGGAGTCTTAGACTGCAAGAATTTCACATCATCGTCTGCAAGAGCGGACGAAACCACTCCGATGCCGATTGCTTGACTCGCTCCCCCGTCGATCCGCCGCCCTAGGGTAACCCAGACAATGAATCTTTCTTGTGACCGATAAACACCGACGACCTCGCAGATCGCCCACGAGCTTAACCCGAGCTCAAGAACGTCATGGGCTACCTGGAAGGCAAGACCATCGTCGTGCGAAAACTATTCCGCCGAGGACTAGCTTCGTCTTTCCTGCGGAACAGCATTTTCCTGAAGAACTTCTCGCCGCTCCGCGCGGACCGCCTCCTCGTGGTGCCTTCAGCGTTTCGTCCAGAGGTTCTCGAAGCTTTACACGACTAGCCGACAGCCGGACACCTTGGTCTTTCCCGTACACTATCAAGAATACAAACCAGTCAAACATCTCAGTTCAATTCTGCTTTCCTGAAATTAGCCGCAGTACTTTTTTAAACAAGGCGAGCGAAAGCCACACAGATGCTTGAACAAGGGAGATATTCACAATTTAATGCCATTTCGTCTCAGCTACTCCATGTGGAGAATGTGATGGTCATCTTTGGAAATGTAAGCGAGTCTTGAAATTGGTGACGCATCTTTAATCTCCGAGGATTTCTTTCGGTTCCCGAGAAAACATAAACCACGTTTGTTTCCGTTCACTTTAATGCGTCTTTTCTACAGCAGCTCGATATCTGGAGTGTACGTGCCCATAACATGTATAAGGAGTATTAATATGTGCATTGGTTTACCGCAATAGAGCGCAAAAGGCATCGCTGTTGAGTAACCTTATCACAAAGGTCGACTTCCGAAAAGCTGACGCCGTATGCACGTTTCCGTCGCTGCGGAGCCTCTCGACTAAGGCGTATACATGCGGGGCGACACGAGCATTGCCAGTACAAATTACGTGTTTTCGTAGCGATATAACCGCTCGGTGTTCCCGCGGCGACAACAGAAGTGACACCTTGCGCTTATTGTGGCGTTCCGGTCGGCGAGCGGTTCAAGGGAGCGAACGAGCTGGCTGGCAGGTAAAAAAGGCGCGGTGCGCAGTGCGCGCTCTCAAGCTTCGCAGGCAGCACCGTCAGTAGGCGCCGCTGTGCTATCTGCCACGCGCTCCCGTGGCCCCGCAAAATTTTGACCGCCACTGTACAGTCACACAAGTCACCGCGGAACGTTTGCGTTCACGCCGCAAACGAATCGCCTCACCTTGCGTCTCAATAAGACCATCCCAACATGCTGGCTATGTAGTACGTCGACGTTGAACACAAGACGGGGGACGCCATACTTCGTTTTGTGACCTTCGCGTAGAACACGGCCGTGCAAGAAACTAGGCAGCCTACGCCATACAAGCTTTTATTTATTTATTTATTTATTTATTTATTATTTATTTATTTATTTATTTATTTATTTATACATACTGCAGCCCGTTAGGGCTATGGCAGGAGTGGGCGTGCATGAAAAATATATCATATATACAGAAATATGCGAACATTGAAACTGACAAGTAGCAACAAGATATGAACAGTTAAAACGAACTTACTCATAAGCGGCATTCGAAAATTCAGAATAGGGCCAACAACGAACTTCGGCTGGCAACAAATTCCATTGTTCAATCGTGCGTGGAAAAAAAAAACTGTATTTAAACGTATTAGTGCATGGATGGAATGGTGCAATGTTTTAAACATGATAAGCTCTATTTGATGTAGGGCAGCAGGCATCAAAGGAAGGGATAAGAGAGGGAGTTTTGATAGGAGTACAAAGCTTCAAGGATTCTGCGCTATGTCGTTTG
>JABSTT010002921.1:0-34776 GCA_013339685.2 Hyalomma asiaticum
TTATTTACAGATTACCTACATCGCCATATAGGCATTACGTAGGGGGGGAACAAAAACAATCAGTACAAAGGAATGCGCAGCAATACATGTAAACACACATACAAAAATCACCGTCACATCTAGAACATCAGTATGGATCACGAGATACATTTCCAATACACGTAGTACATACATAATGCAAGAACAATTTCACAGCATAGAAAAAAATAAATCATTATTTGTTATATTTACTAAGTCGTCAGTTAAGCTGTTCCACTCTCTTATTGTTTTTGGAAAGAATGAGTAGAAAAAAGTGTTAGATCTGCATTTGAAGGTAGATATCTTTTTGCTATTATCACAGCGAGTGGATGTGTAGGGTGGTTGAACAAGGTAGCTATGATGATTGATTCCTGTGTTAGAATGATATATCTGGTGCAGCAGTTTAAGCCGTAGTTTCTGTCTACGTACACGTAGCAGATCCCAACCCAAAGTAGCCTTCATATGTGAAACGCTGGCGTAGGGGCTATAATTATTTAAAACAAACCTTGCCGCTTGGTTCTGAAGTTTTTCTATTTTATTTATAAGATAGTCTTGGTGGGGGTCCCATACTACGCATGCATAATCAAGTATAGACCTGACCTGCAAAAAATATAAAGTTTCCTTGATTTCGCGCGTCGCCTGTTTGAAATTCCTGCGAATAAAGTAAAACATCCTACTAGCTTTTGCTATGGCCGCGTCAATGTGTTTGTTCCATGTAAACGATTCAGTAAAATGAACACCGAGATACTTATAATCGCAGTGCATGTTGATAAGTACGCCATAGATGTTATATTGATGATGTGATTTGGATATTTTCCTTGAGAAGCTCACGCTGCAACACTTTTTAATATTTAAATTCATTTTCCATGTTTTACACCAGTCCGCTATGTGATCTATGTCCGCTATGTGATGATTATTTTTATTATTTTTTTCGGCATTTTGCAGAGACATTAGCGCCACATTCTTCTAGGAGGAGCAGTTACGGAGTGGGATGGGGTTAGGTCGGCCCCAGGGGGGGGGGGGGTTACAACACCCGAAACGCCCCCCGTCGGTGCGCCATTGTGCTCTACGATGCGGTAAAACGCATTTTGTGCGACTTCTGATCGAGTCAAAATTTCACGAAAAAACCCAATATTATAGTCTTACCTTTTTTGGCATTTTGGGCAAAATTTTGAGAGACCGTATTTTTATTCAGGAAGGCGCGCAATAAGTAGAGGAATGCTCTACGATGCGGGCAAACGCATTTTGTGGGACTTCTGATCGAGTCAAAATTTCACAAAAAACCCAATACTATAGTCTTACCTTTTCTGGCATTTTGGGCAAGATTTTGAGAGACCGTATTTTTATTCAGGAAGGCGCGCAATAAGTAGAGGAATGCTCTACGATGCGGGAAAACGCATTTTGTGCGACTTCTGATCGAGTCAAAATTTCACAAAAAACCCAAGACTATAGTCTTACCTTTTTTGGCATTTTGGGTAAGATTTTGAGAGACCGTATTTTTATTCAGGAAGGACGGCAATAAGTAGAGGAATGCTCTATGATGCGGCCAAACGTATTTAGAGCGACTTCTGATCGAGTCAAAATTTCACAAAAAACCCAATACTATAGTCTTACCTTTTTGGCATTTTGGGCAAGATTTGAGAGACCGTATTTTTATTCAGGAAGGCGCGCAATAAGTAGAGGTAATGCTCTATGATGCGGCCAAACGTATTTAGAGCGACTTCTGATCGAGTCAAAATTTCACAAAAAACCCTGTACTATAGTCTTACCTTTTTTGGCATTTTGGGAAAGATTTTGAGAGACCGTATTTTTATTCAGGAAGGCGCGCAATAAGTAGAGGAACGCTCTACGATGCGGTAAAACGCATTTTGTGCGACTTCTGATCGAGTCAAAGTTTCACAAAAGACCCAATACCGTCTTACCTTTTCGTGGCATTTTCGTGCAAATTTTGAGAGACCGTATTTTTATTCAGGAAGGCGCGCAATAAGTAGAGAATGCTCTACGATGCGGTAAAACGCATTTTGTGCGACTTCTGATCGAGTCAAAATTTCACAAAAAACCCAATACTATAGTCTTACCTTTTTTGGCATTTTGGGCAAGATTTTGAGAGACCGTATTTTTATTCAGGAAGGCGCGCAATAAGTAGAGGAATGCTCTACGATGCGGGAAAACGCATTTTGTGCGACTTCTGATCGAGTCAAAATTTCACAAAAAACCCAATACTATAGTCTTACCTTTCTTGGCATTTTGGGCAAGATTTTGAGAGACCGTATTTTTATTCAGGAAGGCGCGCAATAAGTAGAGGAACTGCTCTACGATGCGGTAAAACGCATTTTGTGCGACTTCTGATCGAGTCAAAATTTCACAAAAAACCCAATACTATAGTCTTACCTTTTTGGCATTTTGGGCAAAATTTTGAGAGACCGTATTTTTATTCAGGAAGGCGCGCAATAAGTAGAGGAATGCTCTACGATGCGGGAAAACGCATTTTGTGCGACTTCTGATCGAGTCAAAATTTCACAAAAAACCCAATACTATAGTCTTACCTTTTTTGGCATTTTGGGCAAGATTTTGAGAGACCGTATTTTTATTCAGGAAGGCGCGCAATAAGTAGAGGAATGCTCTACGATGCGGCCAAACGTATTTAGTGCGACTTCTGATCGAGTCAAAATTTCACAAAAAACCCAATACTATAGTCTTACCTTTTTTGGCATTTTGGGCAAGATTTTGAGAGACCGTATTTTTATTCAGGAAGGCGCGCAATAAGTAGAGGAATGCTCTACGATGCGGGAAAACGCATTTTGTGCGACTTCTGATCGAGTCAAAATTTCACAAAAAACCCAATACTATAGTCTTACCTTTTTTGGCATTTTGGGCAAGATTTTGAGAGACCGTATTTTTATTCAGGAAGGCGCGCAATAAGTAGAGGAATGCTCTACGATGCGGTAAAACGCATTTTGTGCGACTTCTGATCGAGTCAAAATTTCACAAAAAACCCAATACTATAGTCTTACCTTTTTTGGCATTTTGGGCAAATTTTGAGAGACCGTATTTTTATTCAGGAAGGCGCGCAATAAGTAGAGGAATGCTCTACGATGCGGGAAAACGCATTTTGTGGCGACTTCTGATCGAGTCAAAATTTCACAAAAAACCCAATACTATAGTCTTACCTTTTTTGGCATTTTGGGCAAAATTTTGAGAGACCGTATTTTTATTCAGGAAGGCGCGCAATAAGTAGAGGAATGCTCTATGATGCGGCCAAACGTATTTAGAGCGACTTCTGATCGAGTCAAAATTTCACAAAAAACCCTGTACTATAGTCTTACCTTTTTTGGCATTTTGGGAAAGATTTTGAGAGACCGTATTTTTATTCAGGAAGGCGCGCAATAAGTAGAGGAACGCTCTACGATGCGGTAAAACGCATTTTGTGCGACTTCTGATCGAGTCAAAATTTCACAAAAGACCCAATACCGTCTTACCTTTCGTGGCATTTTGTGCAAAATTTTGAGAGACCGTATTTTTATTCAGGAAGGCGCGCAATAAGTAGAGAAATGCTCTACAATGCGGTAAAACGCAGTTTGTGCGACTTCTGATCGAGTCAAAATTTCACAAAAAACCCAATACTATAGTCTTACCTTTTTTGGCATTTTGGGCAAGATTTTGAGAGACCGTATTTTTATTCAGGAAGGCGCGCAATAAGTAGAGGAATGCTCTACGATGCGGGAAAACGCATTTTGTGCGACTTCTGATCGAGTGAAAGTTTCACAAAAAACCCTGTACTATAGTCTTAGCTTTTTTGGCATTTTGGGCAAGATTTTGAGAGACCGTATTTTTATTCAGGAAGGCGCGCAATAAGTAGAGGAACGCTCTACGATGCGGTAAAACGCATTTTGTGCGACTTCTGATCGAGTCAAAATTTCACAAAAAACCCAATACTATAGTCTTACCTTTCGTGGCATTTTGTGCAAAATTTTGAGAGACCGTATTTTTATTCAGGAAGGCGCGCAATAAGTAGAGGAATGCTCTACAATGCGGTAAAACGCAGTTTGTGCGACTTCTGATCGAGTCAAAATTTCACAAAAAACCCAATACTATGTTCTTACCTTTTTTGGCATTTTGGGCAAAATTTTGAGAGACCGTATTTTTATTCAGGAAGGCGCGCAATAAGTGGAGGAATGCTCTACGATGCGGGAAAACGCATTTTGTGCGACTTGTGATCGAGTCAAAATTTCACAAAAAACCCAAGACTATAGTGTAACCTTTTTTGACATTTTGGGCAAGATTTTGAGAGACCGTATTTTTATTCAGGAAGGCGCGCAATAAGTAGAGGAATGCTCTACGATGCGGGAAAACGCATTTTGTGCGACTTGTGCGACCGATGGCGGCGCTGCGAACGGCGCCTGTATGACGTCAGAGCGGGGATTCGCGCGCTTTCGTCTGCTACGTAGGCCCAGCGCCGTGTTGAAGCCATCGTTGCGGTAAATCTCAACAAAAAAGCAGTTCAGTTGGTTATCTCGCGTGTGATGGCTACTGACGCTGTTCGAACAACCGTGGGTCTGCTTTTAACGTTCATTTAGAACTACGGCTCTTTGTTTTTTAGAACTGCGGCCGCTTGTCTCCGCGGCGAGTGCTGCGCAATGGTGAAGTACTGCTCTGTGCCTCAGTGTACTTCGTCCGCTCGTGAAAGAGGCGTTAGCTTTCACAACTATCCTAAGGACCCAAAGCTGAAGAAGAAGTGGATGGTCAAGCTCAGAATGGGAAAGCGCCCCACGCCTTCATCGACCGTGTGCAGCAAACACTTCGCGGACAGTGACTTCTGCTACCCACCGTACGCGCCACTCTTCGGTAAGTTTGTGACCGTGTTTAAGCGCCTCGCCAATACTTAAGCCGTTTATTGCACGCAGGCTATAAGCATAGGCGACTTACACCAGGTGCGGTGCCGTCCCACAACCTGCCGCGAAGGCCCCTAAACAAGGAGCCGACGACGCGGCCTCCGAATCGCCTCGCGGGTAAGCGCGCCTCGTGAGCTCAGCTGAACGGCGCAGGATGTATGAGACTACGGCTGCGTCTGGATGGTGTACATACGTATTTTACCTACGAAGCCACGAAGTCACCTACGAAGTCTCTTTTCATTTATAGAAATAATAGAAATGGTGCCGCAATTAAATATTTCATGGTGCCAACATTAAACATTCAAACGAGTCTCAATAGTAAACTTGCCTCTTAATTTAGAAACATTAACACAATGCAAAAGGCGATATGAGCTCGACACCAACTGCAGACCAGCAGTGAACATAAATTCTATGTTATGTTACACGTTGACATTGCCTCACTCTGCTTTGCACGAGCAGCGAGCATTGGCCACTTCACTGCTGTCGATCACGACAGAGACGTTGTGCGGTGGGTTGGTGAGTCCACTTGTTTGGAGGACGAGAGCGGCGACGGTGATGCGACCTCCGTTGACGGCCTCGACCGCGCATTCAACAACGTGGCCTGCGTCGTACACCGCCTCGCCCTCGATGAGACACCGCGACGTTTCGCAAGCTTTATCTACATACTTGTAGATGCTCGAGAACGGCACGCTTACTGTAATATCGAAAGAAACACCCAAACTAATTAGTATCGTACGGCGGAAACAAGATAACGAGCGCGAACACTCACACATAGTTTCACTTTCTTACGAGCAATGCGGTCGGTGGCATCGGCGCACTCGTCGGCCATCCGGGGGATTTCTTGGCCCTGTCGATTGGGCCGCAACTAAGTTCAAGATTACACTCGAAAACAATCGTTGCAGGCGTTAGTTGACCGTCGCGAGGCTGTTCGTTCGACAAAGTTCTCACGTGAAGCAGACGATACGCGTACAGGAGCAGCGGCTGCTGCAGCGCGGTTGAAATCGGAGTCCCCGCTCTGACGTCACACGCGAGAGGGCGCCACTCCAAGATCTCGAGGCCAATAGGGATGGCATCCGCCGCCGCGGCAGTGCAGCCTACTCCTACATGTGTCGCCACGTGCGCCGCAGCTGAACTGCGTTGCCCGCGGGAGGCTGCCGACCGCGAGAGAGACTTGAAGACGATTGCAGACTCTATCGTCTTACTGTCTGACCGGCTAAAGAACATCGAAGACAAGATGCGTCGCCCCCCAGTGCCTTGGCCACCGAGAGCGTCCCGTGCCAACGACGGGCGTCCCCGATGCCAGATTTGCCGCCGCATCGGCCACGTAGCACAAAAGTGCTGGCAGCGCTTCCGGGACGACAGAAATGGTCATGCGGAGTCTCTTGGCAATCACGATAGTCATCATAACCTTTCGGGAAACGAGAACGGCCGGGCCTAAGGGGCCAGCCCGGCCGCCCCATCGGCACATTGTCCGAAAGTCAGCTTCTCGTGGTCCCCACACGAGCCAATGGTAGCGAGACAAAACTCGTAATTGATACCGGTTCATCCGTAAATGTCATCTCAGAAGAACTAGCCAACAAAATTTGCGCTGCATCCAAATCGAGAAAAGACATTTTCATCAGAGGAATTGGCGGAGGCTTGCTCACCCCTCATGGTGAAGTTGAAATAAATATTGAATTTGGAACCACCGAAGTTCAAGAAAAGTTTTTAGTGGTCAAGAATTGCCCGTACGTGCTGCTCGGTGGTCTCCCTTTTGTCGAACAGAGCGACTTCTTATTGATTTTCACAAGAAAGAGCTCCAACTCAATGGCGAGGTTTTGCGACTACGGGTAGACTCAAGTGCCCCCGAACACAATGATGTGCTTACAGTGCGGTGCCACGAGCACATTCGCATTGAACCTCGCACAGAGGTCGCCATTGAAGTAAAAGTTGCAAGGGACGGAATCCACCTCGTCGAGCCGAACAGCACGCTGAGAAGTGGACTCCAAGTTGCACGCACCGTGACGAGGATCGAGCATGGGAGAGGCCTGCTTCGTATTGCTAATCCCACCATGTCGCCAGTGAATCTGCTCAGCGGAACAAAGCTTGGATGGGCTTCATCTATTCATGACGCACAGCTGGCAATAACGGCTCCCGAAAACGATCAAGTGCCTCATGAGCTTGACATACAGACTGGGGACAACCTGCAGCAATCTGAACGGGATGAGCTGCTGTCGCTCATTGAGAAATACCGTCATCTATTCACAAGCAACGATAACCCCATCCGGCAAACTCACGTCGCTGAACACGTGATCGACACAGGTGATTCTCGACCAGTTCACCAGCACCCATATCGCCATTCCCCGTTTGAAAGGCAAAAGATTGAGCAACAGGTCGAAGAGATGCTGCGCGATGGGATAATTAGAGAATCTCACAGTCCTTGGTCATCGCCTGTCGTCCTCGTTAAAAAGCCAAATGGGACTTGGCGTTTCTGCGTCGATTTCCGAAGAGTCAATGAAGTGACTAAGAAAGACGTGCACCCACTGCCGCGAATTGATGACATTCTCGACGTGCTTCAGGGGTCAAAATATTTCACCACACTCGATCTAACATCAGGCTACTGGCAAGTGGGCATCAAAGAGGAAGATAAGCCAAAGACCGCGTTTGCCTGTGGACCCGGCCTGTACGAATTCAACGTTGTCCCTTTTGGCCTGTGCAACGCCCCCGCCACATTCCAGAGAATGATTAACAAAGTCCTCAGTGGTCTCCTCTGGAGGGTTTGTTTGGCCTACTTGGACGACATCGTAATTTTCTCTAAGACCATGGCAGCCCATTTGCAAGATTTGGAAAGTGTCTTTTCGGCTTTGGACGCGGCAAATTTGCGACTGAAGCCCGAGAAATGCAGCTTCGCCCGCCAGGAGATAAAATATCTAGGACACATTCTCACAGGTGAAAGCATCCGGCCAGACCCAGACAAAGTAGCAGCGATCGAGAGATTCTCCCAGCCGCGAAACAAAAAAGGTGTACAGAGTTTTCTCGGAATCTGTAACTACTATCGGCGATTCATCAAAGACTTCTCTCACATTTCTCGACCTCTAACCAACTTAACTAAAAAGGATGTTCCTTTCGTGTGGGATGCAGCCTGCGAAGCGGCGATGCAGTCCCTCAAAGAAAAGCTGATCACAGCCCCAGTTCTAGGTCAGTTTGAGCCGGGAAAGCCGATAGAGGTGCACACCGATGCCTGCGATTACGCCATTGGCGCCGTGTTGGTCCAGAAAACTGAAGGTCAAGAAAGAGTCATTGCCTATGCAAGCCGCCACCTCAACAAGGCTGAGATGAACTACAGCACAACTGAAAAGGAATGCCTCGCAGTCGTGTACGCCTGCGGACAGTTTCGGCCATACCTCTTTGGCGCTAATTTCACGGTCGTGACTGACCAAGCTAGCCTAGCTTGGCTTATGAGAGTGAGAAATCCGAACGGTCGCCTTATGCGATGGTCGCTGTTACTTCAGGAGTTCGACATAACGTTGCGACACCGCCCTGGCCTCAAGAATGGAAATGCCGACACGCTTTCCCGCCTTCCTCACGATCCCGCACCAGTAAGCGAAGAAAACCCCTTACCGTTGCTGGTTTTGGATCAGGTGGATGTTGGGAAAAAGCAGAGGGCAGAACCATGGATTAGAGACATTGTACAGCACCTCGAACACCCGAGTGCTCCCGTTGTCAGGAAGACCAAAAGAACGGCACGGAGTTTTCGGTTGATCGACGGTGTACTGTATCGGAGGGCGAAGGGCTTTGAGGAGGATCGCGCGGCCCTCGTTGTCCCCAAGTGCTTGAGGTCTGAGATATTAAGGCACTGCCATGACGACTGTACGGCAGGCCACTTGGGTGTCAAGCGTACATGGGAGAGGGTGCGTTGCCGATATTTCTGGCCGAAGATGTTCTCATACGTCAGCAAGTACGTTCTCTCCTGCCCTGACTGCCAGACGCGAAAGCAACCGCCAGGGAAGCCGGCCGGTTACCTCCAACCAATCCCACCTGTGGGTCGACCGTTTCAACAAGTGGGCACGGACTTTCTTGGACCTTTCACCAAATCCAAAGCAGGGAACCGCTACATCGTCGTGATTACCGACTACCATACAAAATGGGTCGAAACTGTCGCGTGTCCGGCAGCCACTGCCGCAGAGGCGGCGAGGGCTTTTGTCGAGCAAATCGTCCTGCGTCATGGTGCCCCGGAGAGAGTGATAAGCGATCGAGGACAGCATTTTGTTGCCAACTTGACCGAGGAAATATTCCGGCTCGTGGGTAGCGAACATGCCACCACAACAGCATACCACCCACAGGCCAACAGGCTGTGCGAGCGTTTTAACCGCACGTTGGCTGACATGCTCAGCATGTACGTTTCCTCGCACCACCGCGACTGGGATGAATTTCTGCCGTACGTTCTTCTTGCGTACAATTCTTCCACCCACGAGACGACCGGATTCACTCCCTTCTTTCTTCTTCACGGGCATGAGCCGACGCTACCGGTAGATGTCGGGTCGGGCGCACAACGTGGATTCGACTACACCCTGGATGCGATGAAAGTGGCTCACCGGCTGCGGCAGGCTCGAAAGTTAGTGAATGAACGGGAAAGGCACCAGCAAGAAAAGAACAAGCGCAGCTACGATGCTAAACGACGCAGTGCTGTTTATCGTCAGGGGGACTTGGTGTACGTATGGACTCCCTCGCGAGCAAAAGGAAAGACAACGAAGCTTCTTCACAGATACCACGGACCATTCCGTCTAGTGCGCCGGGTAGCCGAAAATGACTGGGAGGTGGTAGACCAAACTGGAAAAAAACGTGACGTTGTGAATGTTGCGCGATTAAAGCCCTGCCACGTTCGATCGTGTTCCGATGCCGACGACGCAGACGATGAGTCCGGTGCCGATCACGAGGTGCGAGATCCAAGTGCTGATGTGCGCGAGTGCAGTGAAGTGCGCGAGCGCAGTGCCGGGAGTGATGTCCACGAATTACACCCCAGTGTTGTGCGCGAGTGCGACGTCAATGGTGATGTGCGTGAGTGTGGTTCGCGAGCGGACCGAGAACTTCGTTTGCGTCATGGTGTGCGCGAGTCAGGGACCAGTGATGCAGTGCGGCAGCGCGGGAGCTCTGACTCTGAAACTGAACTTTACAGCGACTGGAAGACATTGTCAAACGGCAACAACGGACAACGAAATGTCGCCGCTTACGATACTGATACTGACTTGTATTACAGTGCCAGCGAGTGAACTTTAGTGATTTTTGTGTCTCGCGGATTTCCATTTGTTGTTTTAAGCTTTCCACCTTCTAGACAGATGTATAACCCTAGTGATTTTTCAGTCTCGCGATTTTCCATTTGGTGTTCTAAGTTTTCCACCTTTTAGATGTATAACTTTTCTGAAACGAGTACCTCACATAATTGTTGTATGTAAAATTGTTTTTTTTTTCTCGTACTTCTTTTTTCCTGGGTTGCAAGTAAAACGAGTGGGTCACTCTTTTTCGTAGGGGGGAGGTGTCGCGAAGACCGCGTCGCGTAGAATGTTTTCTTGTTCTTTTTTCTTTTGCGACTGCTTTTGTAGAAGGGGTGCCCGGGTAAACGAGCCCGCGCACCGCAGGGAGCCTTCCTGGAGACGGGGCGCCGAAAATAGAGAGCATGTGTGCGCGCCGCGGCCAGTTTCTGGAAAGCGTTGTTTGTATTAGTTTTGTGGCGAGGCCGGATGCACGCGATCATAAAAGCTCGTAGAACATCGTTACCGTCGACCTGCCTGACTTGTCCGTGTAAGCCGGTTTCCTATTGGTGGGAGGCGGTGGTGGTTCGAGCCGTCCGCGTCGCCGTGGATGCTGAAAAAGTGCTATTTAAGCGGCGACACTGGCCCTTTTTAGAGAGCGGACTCGCGGACCATGACGCTCGGCACCACCGGGGAGCAGTCCGGCAGGCAGACGGGGTATGATACCATTTTCTTTGTATAATTTTGCCCTGTGTGTTTTCCAACTTCAAAGATGTCTTAGCTAAATAAACCCCCTAATGAGTGCTCTCCCAATTCCCTGTGTCGACTCTTCATCGCTTCCCGAGGGTGAGAATAGCGACGATTTTTTGTTCAAACATTTGTTTTAGTACATTGCACTGCTCCTAATAACTACGGGCGCTGCGTTCTGCATTATATTATTTGTTTGGAAGCCACTGCTAACAAGGCTACACACACTCCGTCGTTGCGAAGTGAGTTCGGCGAACGCAATCGCCTGCAAGTGCGCTTTGCAGCGAGTGTCACAAAACGTCCCCGTGTGGCAGCGTGCGAATGACACTAGCGGCAACGTGCATTCTCGCAAGGTGCACTTAAGTTGTCTCGTGTGACAGGGTATGTACTGAGCCTAGATTCGTGAGTTCGGGGGTTTCTGTCGTCAAGAGGTGGTATGGAGCTCGCATATAGGTGAACGACAGCACGGAGCGCCTAGATACAGAGAGACGCTCTAAGGCTACCTCTTGTTATGTGAGGTTTAACGTCCCAACACCAGCTCTGATTATGAGAGACGGCTCCGGAAATTTTGACCACCTGGGGTTATTTAACGTGCACTGACATCGCACAGCACACGGGCCTCAGCATTTCGCCTCCATCGAAATGCAGACGCCGAAGCCGGGATTCGATCCCGCGACCCTCCGATCAGCAGCCGAGTACCATAGCCACTAGACCACCGTACGTGGCGGGGCCTCTAAGGCTACCGCAGCGCCTCGGTACTCCAGTCTCCCTTGTATTTAAACGATGGCGCAGCTTCTGGGCTTGCCCCGCCACGGTGGTCCAGTGGCTAAGGTACTCGGCTGCTGATCCGAGGGTCGCGGGATCAAATCCCGGCCGCGGCGGCTGCATTTCGATGGAGGCGAAATGTTGAGGCTCGTGTGCTGTGCGATGTCAGTGCACGCTAAAGAACCCCAGGTGGTCGAAATTTCCGGAGCCCTCCACTACGGCGTCTCTCATAATCAGAACTGGTTTTGGGACGTTAAACCCCACAAATCAATCAAATCAATCAGCTTCTGGGCTTAAGACACTGTTGGTGACTTTAGATGACGTAGGTGAACCGGCAAGACCACAAGTCATGTTTTTTTAGGCCAATAGCGTAGGGTACTTGTCCGCAGAGCACTACGTAATACGCATCCGAGTGCAGAAAACATGCCTTCATATACAGGGGACTTGTGTCACTCTTTCAGCAGCTTAGTGCCGCTTACCCCGGCGTCGTGGTAAGAGAAGTAGCACCAGCGCGTCCGTGCGAACTTCTATCCGCTACATCTTCCTCGAGTGGACCGTTACCGACGTTTCCCTGGTTGGAATTAAGGTGAGATTGATTACATGATATCAGGAAGTTTGCGGGGACAAATTGGGCACAGATAGCACAGGACAGGGATAATTGGAGATCTACGGAAGAGGCCTTTGCCCTACTGTGAGCGTAGAAAGGATGATGATGATGATGATGACGATGATGATACATGAAAAGACCAGAAAAAATCCGGTCAAGAGAGGAGTCAGGCAAGGAGGCACAATCTCCCCTATGTTATTCACTGCATACCTAGAAGTGTTCAAACGTCTAGACTGGGAAGAAACGGGAAATAGACGGAAAATATCTTAGCAATTTAAGGTTTGCACACGACATTGTGCTCTTTAGCAATGACGGTGACGAACTACAAAACATGATCGAGGACCTAAACCGTGAAAGTCTTGAAATAGGACTAAAAATGAATAGTCAAAAGAGTAAAATTATGTTCAATGGTCTAGATAAGGAACAGGAATTTAAAATTAACAATGAACCCTTAGAATGTGTGAACGAATACGTATATCTGGGGTAGTTAACAGGGACACGTAACCATGAAAAGGAAATCCTCCGTAGAATAAGAATGGGATGGAGCACATTCGGGAGACATTCCCAAATCATGACTGGAAACTTGCCACTGTTACTAAAACCAAAAGTATTCAGTCACTGCATTCTCCCAGTACTAACGTACGGTGCAGAAACATTGAGGTTAACTAAAAAGCTAGAGGTGAAATTAAGGAGCGCGCAGCTGCAATGGAAAGAAAAATGATAAGTGGAACGCTAAGAGATAAAAAGAACGAGCTGTGTGGATCAGAGAACAGCTAGGAGTAGCTAATATTCTTATATCAATTAAAAGAAAAAAAAGTGGACTAGGGCAGGGCATATCATGCGGAGGACAGGTAACGGATGGACAGTAAGAGCGACGGAATAAATACCAAGAGAAGAAAAACGTAACGGAGGCAGGCAAAAGTTTAGATAGATGAAATTGAGATGTTCCCGCACATAAGATGGAACCAACTTGCTCAGGATAGGGCTAATTGGAAATCGTTGGGAGAGGCTTTGTCCTGTGGTGAACTTAAGAATAGGCTGATTATGATGATGATGATGATTACCCAGATAGGTAGGAGACTTGCCATGACAAAGAGCGTAGTGAATATTGCCCACCCCAGAACGACTACAACATTAGGGGATGGTCAAATACGCGAAGTGCCTCAAGTGTGGAAATACTGAGACTGCGACACATGCAGTCGTGCAAGCATGTCGTGCGCCGATACCGAAGTTTCATAGCTCCTATTTAGTGCCCTTGTTCAGCACGGCCGCAAGTTACTCACCTAGCACCACCTCTCCCGTTACAACAAGGCCTCTTGGTCTATTCGTCTTCGTCTTGGATGCACTTTCATCCGTCCTGCTCTGTTTCCTTCCACGTTTGAGCACTTTGCTAAGGCATGCGGCCCACCAAAACTTCGTCATGTGAGCTGCAACCTTACTTGTTGAACTTGGTGCAGGCAAATGAGCTCCTTCTCTTTTCTCTTAAGTAGAGAGAAGGAGCTCACTTGCCAGCTCATAGCAATGCATTTTTTTGGGTTGCGAGCCAGCGCTCAAGAAAGTTCGAATTCTACATAAAAGCAAGGAGAAACTAGGATGGGAATTCTAGGAAGCTATTTTCATTAAGAAATTGGACAGCGACTGTGAGAGTGACACACCTGTTTCTCACGGCATGGTGCAGAAATCACTTTTCTGCGCAGCATGTGTTCATCTGACGATGGCCACACATGTATATTTTCTTTTCTACTCTCGTCTCCTCTCTGATCCCGTCCTTATGATCCCGTCCTGATCGTGTCCTTATCACCCCTCTCTGAGAGCGGTTAATCAATTCTTATAACGACAACGGTCAAAAGCAATAGGCCATGCTGAAAGTTTGCGCCCTTTCAGCACGCTTCTTTTTTTTTCCCCTGTGCTGTCTAACCGCCATGTGCACGATGCCTTCTACAAACGTGAACCAACTCGCCCAACAAGTTGTTCTGAAACTATCACGTGACCTGTTCCGAACACATGTAATACATGGTAGCAATCGCCAATCTGTCTTCCCACTTCATATTTAGTTTTTTAGCGGCGACACTGTCCTGAAGCGTTGCCGATACAGGACTATTTCATCCTTTTCTATGACCCACAACAGCATTCAAGGGCTTTCGAAAAACTAATGCAATATCTGTACAGGGCTCCACTGAAAATTCAAAGTTTATTGGAACATCGGCACACACGCATCTAGTTCACACTGCCATCTTCCCTCGTTGGTTTTCGTCGTGTCACCTCCACATTCACCGAAACTGCGCGAAGAAATGCATAGCATGAATACACGTGGGGTAAAGTACAACGTGAAATATTGTACGTAAACACGTATTGTAGAAATATTAGAGAGTTTTAGTTTGCCCTAGGGATGGTAAAATCGATGAACGATTAATCGATTAATCGATTAAACGTACACCGTTAATCGATTAATCGTAATCGATTTCTCCCTTTCAATTAATCGAATTGATCGGTTAAAGCTCTTCGATTAATCGATTACGGCACCCCCCCTCCCCTCCCAACCCAACGCCGCCCCTTGGCCGGAGCGCATGATTGCGAGGCGCGCGACGCCGAGATGCAGATGTCGAATACATATTTCTATGCAAGAGGAAGGAGCCCGGAGCCGCAGGCGGCCATGCCCCATAGAGATAGAAATGAACGCGGCCCGATCTCCGTCGCCTACACCGTTTTATTTAACCCCCAGATTTTACTTGCTTTTTTTTTTTGTAAGTGCCACATTGTAATATGAGCTGCTTATTTCTTGACCGGTTCAGTTCGTATTGCCGTTGTATTTTACTCCTTAGCGAATTAAAGATTATTTGTCACCAATCAAAGAGAGAAAGATAATCTATTGGGAGGTAGAGAGGGTGCCCTGATCTAGTACGCCCCGGCCTTCTACTGTATTTCGGGGACAACGTAACAGGGGAAAAGAGCGATAAAGCACGATTATGGGGATAAGAATGAGTGATCCATATATACATAATAAGACATGACCGCTTGCGCAAAGGGGGCATGGACGCTAGTAATCATTTTTCATTACGCTTGATATCAACTAGCTCAACTGTCTGCCTTAACGCCTATGTACTCCTTGATAACTGTAATGCTAACTTTCCTGCAATGCAGTTAGCCCAACTTATGGCAGCTATTCACTTCTGCAAAACAGCGTGCTATGACACGGAAAATGTCAACTCAGCTTTCTTGACAAACACTCATAATAGTAAAACCCCGCACGTGTAACTGGGACCTCGCCTCCACTTGAAACGTGACAGGGGCCGCCATTAGTTTGGCGAATATGCTGTGCAGGGAAACGCACTCGAGGATTATGAAAAAGGTCTAATAGTCGCATAATGGAAAGAAACCACTTTAGCTGCATTTAAGTCTAATAGTTGCTTTTCATAATCCGCAACTTTGCGCAGTGGCATACCGAACGTCTAGCATCCAGTCCATTTCTATTGAAAAAATGACCTTATTAGCATTTGGTGATTCTGTACGATGCCCTATTTCGGGTGTAATACGGTTTTCATCTATTGCTCATACTCCCATGTCAGCCGGCCTAGAGGCCACCGTCTACTGCTGTGTCACGAATGCAGGACAGTCGCGAAATACTGTGTGTTCGAATATCTTATACATTAGACAGCGCTCACAGTTCGAACTGTACGCGCGATTGGAAAGGTGCGCGTAGCGCCGAGTTAAGTCGACGACCAGGTGAAACCTGTGCAGTATACTGGCTCAGCTGCCGTTTATTCTTGCCGGGAGGAAAACTCGTGTCGCTCTATTTCCCTCAGATGCCTGCACTGGTAGCCTGTTTGAGACGAGTGATTGCTGTGCAATCTCGCATGGGTGACTTCAAGGAAGAGATAATGTCAGTTCGTGGTTATAGTATGATCGAGGGTTTCCCAATACCTAACGGAGAAACCGAGAAATATTGCCGTCCCTACAAGACCGAGCGTCTTTAACTTTCCTTTCCCCTTCGTCTCTTTTTTTTTTTTTTTACCTTTCTCGGTATTTCCTCACCCGCGACCACACTGCATGTTTTCGGTGCGACTTTCCAAACAGTGTGGTCGCCGAAAGCGCCTCCGATTTCGGTTCGCTCTAGTAGACAGACTTCGAGGAAATACGACCTGCTGCCGAATTGTCCGTGGATCATGGCCACCCATAGAATCTTGGATCCTTGACAACATCCAAAGACGACGGGCTCCCTGTGTTCAGTGGGCGAAAGTGCGAATTTTCACGCAGTCCCTAATGCGCAGATGTGATCTCTAGCGCGTCGGATAAATATTTGTGTCGATATCAAACACCAGCAACGCTTCTCAAACAATAAGGCATCATTTTTCAAGCACTTATAAAAAATGGCGTTTAATCGATTAATCGATTAAAACATCACAGCGAAAGCAATTAATCGATGAAAGGCTAAATCGACGAACGATTAACGATTAATCGATTAAAAAATTTAATCGACCATCCCTACTTTGATAACTGTAATGCTAGCTTCCCTGTAATGCAGTTAGTCCAATTTATGGCAGCTATTCACTTCTGAAAAACAGTGTGCTATGACGCGGAAAAGTCGTCGACTCAGCTCTCTTGACATAAACACTCATAATAGCCAAACCCCAGCACGTGTAACTGGGACATCGTCTCCACTTGAAACGTGACAGGGGCCGCCATTAGTTGGGCGAATATGTTGTGCTGGAAAACGCACTCGAGGATTATAAAAAAGATCTAATAGTCACATAATGGAAAGAAGCCCCTTTAGCTGCACTTAGGTTTAATAGTCGCTTTTCATAATCCGCAACTTTGCGCACTGGTATACCGAACGTCTAGCATCCAGTCCATTTCTCTTGAAGAAATGAACCCTAATCAATTGGTAATTCTGTATGGTCGCCTATTTCGGGCGAAATACAGCTTTCATCTATTGCTTGTACCCCCATGCCAGCCAGCCTATAGAGGCCGCCGTCTATAGATACTCCTGTGGCAAGAATGGAGGACAGTCGCGAAATACTGTGTTCTAATCTCTGATACAGTAGACAGCCCTTACAGTTCGAGCTGTGGTCTAGTGGCTAAGGTACTCGGCTGCTGATCCGAGGGTCGCGGGATCGAATCCCGGCCGCGGCGGCTGCATTTCGATGGAGGCGAAATGTTGAGGCCCGTGTGCTGTGCGATGTCAGTGCACGTTAAAGAACCCCAGGTGGTCGAAATTTCCGGAGCCCTCCACTACGGCGTCTCTCATAATCAGAACTGGTTTTGGGACGTAAAACCCCACAAAAACAAAAAAGAGTTCGAGCTGTACGCGCGATTGTAAAGGTGGGCGTAGCGCCGAGTTAAGTCGGCGACCAGGTGAAACTTGTGCATGTATACTGGCACAGCTGCCGCTTATTCTAGCCGGGAGGGAAAACTCGTGTCACTCTATTTCCCGCAGATGCCTGCACTGATGGCCCTTTGAGACCAGTATGTTGCTATGCGATCTCGCATGAGTGACCTCAAGGAAGTGGTTATAGTATTTTCGAGGGCTTCCACAATATCTAACGGACAAACAAAGAAATGTTGCCGTCCCTACAAGAGCGAGTGTCTTTAACTTTCCTTTCCTCCTGGTCTCTTTTCTTAATTTTTTTAACTTTCTCGGGATTTCCTCTCCCTCGGCCACACTGCATGTTTCCGGTGCGACATTCCAACCAGTGTGGACGCCGAAAGCGCCTCCGATTTCAGTTCGCTCTAGTAGTCAGACTTCGAGGAAATGCGTACCTGCTGCCGAATCGTCCGTGGATCATGGCCACCCACGGAATCGTGGACCCTTGACGACACCCAAGGACTCCCTGTGTTCAATGGGCGAAAGTGCGAATTTTCACGCAGCCGCTGATGCGCACATGTGATCTCCGGGGCGTCGGATAAATACTTGTGTCGAAATCAAACACAAGCAACGCCTCTCAAACAACAAGTCATCATTTTTCAAGCACTTATAAAAAATGTCGAGTATTCGATTAATCGATTAAAACATCCCAGCGAAAGCAATTAATCGATGAAAGGCTAAATCGACGAACGATTAACGATTGATCGATTAAAAATTTAATCGCCCATCCCTATGCGCACCGCTCCGGTGCGGGGAGGGAAGAAATCCGAGGAGGATTGAGGAGGAAAGCGTGCGTGTGGAGGAGAGTGTCGTTACTTTCCAACATCAAGGGGCTTTACACAGAGTAGAGGATTCCTAGAGGAGAGAAAGAGGGGAGCGTAGGAGAGGAGAGAGGGGTGGAGGGGACGCGCATGCGCTGTGAGGGTGTGGTACGCGGGACGCAGGCGCCACTCCGTAGAGTAGAGGATTCCTAGAGAAGAGAAAGGGGGGGGGGAGCTAGCAGACGCTGCTGGCGTCATCGTTGTCTCTCGCGGGCGAGGGCGCGTTCTCGTTCCTTGCCAGCTTGAGCCAGCTGTTGCGCATGCGCAGTGGGGATGTGGACGGCGCAGGGACGGAACAGGCTCGACCATAAGCTGCTTCGCATCTAAAACAGGTGTTCGATCCCAGCCGCGGTGGTCGCGTTTTCGATGAAAGCGAAAATGCCCGAGGTCCGTGTACTGTGCGTTAATTGTCAGTGCACGTTAAAGAACGCCAGGTAGTCAAAATTCCCGGAGCCCTCCATTACGGCTTTTCTATACTTTCTATCCTTTTCAGTCCATTTCCCCTACCCACGCGGACGCTTAGCCATGCTACCGAGATGGGCTGCAGAAATCAGCGTCCTTTCCTTATCCGAACCACCATCACCATTACAAAAGCGGGTCCCGAGGACCGCTCCTCGTGGAACACTGCCTGGTAGTCTTGGCTAATTCCCCCAAGTAGGTAGATGCCACATGTGAAGGAGCATCATTATCATAACCAGATCAAGCGCTTTTTTTCAATAGCAGTAAAGCCCCGAAGATACGTCGGCCACAACTCGCGCCTACCATGGCCGCCATTCCTAACGAACGATCGAAGAGGAAGGGCAGGTTTTTCAGCGTCGCACTCACCAGAGATGTCTAGGAGAGACTCGCGGTCACTGGCGCCTTCGCTGTACCTCTCCACGGGCTACACGTACGTCGTTCGAGGATTTGGGTGTAATTTTCTAGAAATGCGTGCAATAACCTTCTTAAACCAGATCTCGACCAGTTACATCTGCGCATTCTGCGGTGCTGTGCCCGCCAGAGCACGAGCGCTATACAAATCCTATAAATATATGTATATAAATATATGTGGAGGAAAAAAAATGTAACGCTCCTATTAATAATGCTTGTCGCGCAATCAACGCTTCGAAAGTAAATCAACGTAGCTGTTAGCATTCTTGATATGGTACGTTATAGAAGCGCACATTAATACACCAAAAATGGTCTGAGCTTAGTTACCGGTCGCATATTCAGTCCAATAAAGACGTGCCCGATTTAAGCTGAAGTATTTCTGGTTAATTAGCGCGCCCCGTATCCACGCAAACTGCGTGCATTGACAGATCAGAAAGTTCTGGCGACATACGAAGGTCACGGCTTCTTGACAAAGCACCGCGTAGCTGCAGCGCACTCAGGCCAGGGGAAGGGGGGGGGGGGTCAATTTTTTACGAGGGGCCGGTCAAGCGATTACACAGTTGTTGCGTGTGTAAAAAAAAGTAAATAAAATGCCAAATTATAGTGAGATCAATGATGATTATTATTTTTATTATTTTTTCGGCGTTTTGCAGAGCAATTAGCTCCACATTCTTCTAGGACATAGGAGCAGTTACGGAGTGGGAAGGGGGTTAGATCGGCTTCAGGGGGGGGGGGGGGGTTACAACCCCCGAAACCCCCCCGTCGGTGCGCCACTGCCATGTAGGTTCGTATGTCGCACTCACGTTCCGTTCAACTATATAGCCGCTTAATAACGGCTTGACTTGGCTTGAAGTGAATACGTAGGTGGCGATAGAGTCGCTGGAAATTTTTGAACTGACTGAACGCGGGAATATTTGTCTATGTTTGTCCCGTTAGCTAGCTGCGTTATCGAGAGTCGCCGAGTCGCCTAGTCCGTGGTCGCTGCCGTAGTGGCCGTAGTCCGTAGTCGTTGCCGCATTTGTTCCGAAGTCGCCGTGTACGGTGGACGCTTACATGAGAGGAAGGAACTCCTGCGGGGTTTGGCAGGTATCATCAGTCTGCTGAAGCGTGGGTCGCAGTAATAAGCTGTGCAATCACGAATTAAAGCTGTGTGTTGTATGTATAATTTGTGAATGTCTGGTATTGTGGCGTTGATGTGTGGTAAGTTTATGTTTTGCATGACGATCGATCGTTAACAGGACCGTCATCTGAGCGAATTATTTGCACCAACACGCTTGTTGACCCGACGTTATAATTGCCTGAGTATTGAGCTTATGCTGCCACCGAAGATGGCGATCGGTGTTTGTAAGGGGTCTGCTTAGGCATGTGTGTACAAATAAAGAGAGAAAATAAACATGAAGCTTATTACTAGAAGCACTGTAACTGTCTAGCATAGACATTGGCAAAGCGCACGCGCGTTTGCGTGTGTGTGTAATGGAAATGTAGCTTTGTTATTAAATCTAGTGTGTGTTTCTTAATTATACATGTGCCATATGCTGTCACAATGCGAACACCTGATCTGACTGTTCTTTCCAGACGATACCTCATTGCATGTGCGTGTATCATATGCAAGGTCAATCTGTCGCATAGTTGCAGCAAGCAGGTCTTTGAAAAACGCTATTACAATGAAATGCTTTGCTGTGAACGAGAACCTCCTGCTATTTGCCGTTGCCAACTGGCTATTCATCTCCCCAGCGTGTTCATTTTATTTATTATTTATTTATTTATTTATTTATTTATTTATTTATTTATTTAATTAATTTGTCAGCCCTTACGGGCAATTACAGGAATTGATTCACAGCATGAAATCAGAAATGTGCGATAATGAACCATAAAGCAAGGAACCTGCACTGCTGAAACACATAGCAAATTGTAGCACATGCCAAAACATAAAACTCACATAGCATAATTTACAGAGCATGTCATTGCATCACAGTATCAGCACAGAATATCAGAGTACACAATGGAATTAATCGCTTCTAAAAATGCAGCGAGAGTTTAATTTTCACAACTGAATCTTGCAAGGAATTCCACTGCATAATCGCCCTAGTAAATAAGCTACACCTGAAGCAGTCATTATGCGCATTTTCATGGTGGTATGTACAGGGTCGTCCACTCTTAGGGTGAACACGACGCAACGTGGCTTCCTTTTTTGGAACTCGAGTGCTTGCGACGTGGGCACACATCGAAGCTAGTAATGTGCAGGCGCACAGAGTGATCCAAGCCCCTCTATGCCTGCACTAGATTAGCGTCGATGCGCAGTCCCATCGAGAGCGCTGGCGTTCTAAAGAAGGCAGCCACGCTGCGCCGTGTTCACCCTAAGAGTGGACGACCCTGTACATACTGTGCCCGTGCCTTGTTGTTTCTTGTCTTCATTAAAAAGTATTTGTCATAGCTTACTTTTACATGGTTATGAATAATTAAAAAAAGAAACTTTAGCCTCAATTTGCTCTTATAAAGGTGGGAGCTCTTATAATGGTGGTATATATTAAATATGAATCTGGAAGTAATATGCTGGACTTTCTCAAGTTTCGAGCAGTTATAGTTTGGGTATAGGGATCCCATACTACTTTACATATAGAATTATGGGTCAAGCTTGGCTATGTTTTGTAAGCTAAGGTTTTAATTTCGGCAGAGGCACAGTGCAACTTAAGTCTCATACCCCATAATACCTTGTTAGCTTTGAAACAAAGCTCCTCTACATGAAGATTTCAACACGGGTCGGGTGTAAATATGATGCCTAGGAATTTATATTGTTTAACTCGAACAAGTTCGTGACCATTGATACTATAAGAATAACTAAGAATATTCTTTCTAGAAATGGACATGAAGACCATCTTAGCTGAATTCAGCTGCATTTGCCACTGGTTGCACCAGTTTTTAATTCTCTGTAAATTAAGATTAAGGCCGCAGCCTGATCACTTGGTGATTCTTTTGTCAACCAACATTCTTGTTTGGGTTGTAATATGTTGTGGCAGATCATTTATAAACTCCAAGAACAAGAGGCACCCAAACACACTGCCCCGGGGCATCCCGGATAACACAGCAGATAAGCCAGACTGCTGATATCCCAGTTGGACATATTATTCTCTGTGTGAAAGAAAACAGTTGAATTAGCACGTAAGGGCAGAATTTTTAAAGGTAGAATTAGTTTTAAGTAAGAGCTTTTTATGTGGCACCTTATGAAAAGCCTTTGCGAAATCTAAGAATATTAAATCCGTTTGACTGCGGGTGTTGAATGCGCTAGAACGGTCGCGTACAAGTTCAATAAGCTGAGTAATGGTGAGTAACCCTTTCCGGAAGCCATGTTGGTAAGGACAAATCAGTGTACGTTCATCAAGTGTTTTGATGCAATATGCTCTAATAATTTAGAACAGGTGCTCGTACGTGATATTCGTTGGTAGTTGCTAATGTCAGATGTGGGAGCATCTTTATGTATATGGGCACAATTTTTGCATCCTTCCAACCAGTGGAAAAGGAGCCATTAGTAACGGATGATTGAAAAATAAGTGTTAAGAACTTAGATGCCCATTCCGCATATCAATAAAGGAATTCATTGGGGATATGGTCAGGCCCAGGACTTTTTTTTAGTATAAATGTTAATGATTAGCTATGCATTGGTAATTGTTAGCTGGGCAACTGCTTGAGGAAATCATTCTAACATCATGTTATGGCATCGTGGCAATTAACAGATACACAATCTACAGTGTAGGATATGGCATTGTAGCCTTACCTGGCCAGTCTGTATCTTTGACATTAAGGCTTAACTTGGTATGGTATATGAATTCTGGCAAGTACCTGAAATTTTTACCTGTAATAAAGGTGGTCTTTCTTTTTTTTTTATTAAACAACAACCATCATAGCTGGAGTCCTACCAACTTGCTCGCTTATGCCAGGATCGTTAAGCTTCAGTGGAATTCACAAGATACATTGCTTCAATGCCTACTGGTCCTTGTTTATTTGAACTCTATATGGTTTGCCTTTGCTAATCCACATCTTGGTTACTGCAAGGAAGCACGACCACCAATTTCATTTGGGTAAAAACCAATCACTGGCATGAACCACATAGATTAACTTGAGTTGAAAATGTTTAGCTGAAGGATACTTAAGTGGTTTGGAATAATTCCTCAGGCTTTTTCGTATAATGTTTAAATTTTTACTTGCATATAATGGTGCTGCTATGAGTTCAAAACAAAACCAGTGATGTTTACGACACAAATGTAAATGCAGGGAAAGACAGCTGAGCCCTTTCCAGCTTATGCACTTCCTGAAAACATTTGAACATGCTGATCCTGCATTATCAGTGTTCAGCCCACGCATAGGTGTGTACATGGTTTGCCATTTGGGGAAGGTTAGCTGCAGCCAGTGCTGGGCAGTATCGAAGATACATGTATCTTAGATACTATCTTAGATACTCTTTGAGTATCTTGTATCTGTATAGCGATACATCTTGAAAGACGTGTATCGGTATCTGTATTTTCGATACATTGAAGAATGTATCGAGTATCTTAAGATACAAGATACTGATGTCGGAACATCACCGCGCGACACTAGAAATACTGGCAGAAGTCCGCTGCTCAAGCAGGTACTGCCGCCACTAAGCTTATAACGCTGATCCGCGGTGTAAACGAACAAACTGTACTCCTTTCTCATGCACTCCTTGGACGCTCATGAGAAAGTATTCCTTTCTCGTGAGCGTCCCCACCCGCCACGGTGGCCTAGTGGCCTGAAGGTCGCGGGATCGAATCCCGGCCGTAAAGGCCGAAATCCGATAGTGGCGTTATACTTGAGTCCCGTGCAGTACTGTACTTAGATTTAGGAGCATCTTAAGGAACACCAGATGGTCTAAACTTTCAGAGCCCTCCAGTACGGCATCCCTCATAATTATATCGTGGTTTGGAGATGTAAACCTCAACAATTATTATTGTGACCATCCCCACGAGGTCTTTCATGACATTTTCCACAAGCAGTGAAATTTCCAGTGTGTGATCTTACTTGGTAGGCTGACGACACCTTTTGCTGAGAAACATCGTAACTAATAATGTTACAGCACGATTCGTTCTATTATATATATATATATATATATATATATATATATATATATATATATATATATATATATATATATATATATATATATATATATATCCATCCTTTCTGAGTCACATTGTTTTTTTTCGCTGTCACAAATCACAAGGTAATTCGCGCAATCAATGTCAAGAGTATGAGTAGCGGAGGTATCCTGCGACACTTTGTACCGCTACGATGTCTGGAATTCTCTCGTAGAGAGAAATTATTACAAAAATTGCACATTCGTGAATCCGTCGATGACGAGCGCTTTACGCAAGCACATAACTAGAATTTAGGAAGTCATTGCGGTTTTATGTCCTTTCCGTATAGAAGATCCGTCACAAAATATGTCGCTACGAGCGTTGTTACTCCTGTACACTTGTCCCGTGGTCCGGTACTGCGTAAACGGTATACGCGTACGGACCAGGTTAAACTCAAAGTCGTAATTGCGGCATCGTGCCGAGGTTTTGCATCGCCATTTTTGTTATTAGGTGGGAAACCACTACCTGGTTGGCAAGTAGAGCATCGAGTTCCATGAATTACAAAAACCACAAAAAAAAAAAAAAACGCCGACAGCGTAGCTTATACACAGCTGTCACGTTTAGCAGCCAAAAGAGCCCCAATCAGTTGTTTGGGAATGAAAACAATATAATTATAGCCAGAAAACAACAGTTGTTGAGATACTAACACATGTTTCATTCAAGTTAAACTTGGTTGGTCGCAGTTCTGAAATCCTAAAGCAAACACTCCTGTTCATAGGCGTTTTCTGCTGCATTATATATGTCCATAATATGAAATTTATAAATGTATCGAAGTATCTTAAGATACAAATGGCAAGTATCGTATCGGATACAATTATTGAGGTGGTATCTTGTATCTGTATCCGAAATACTTCTTGCCCGAGTATCTTGTATCGTATCGCGATACAATTTCAAAGTATCTTTGCCCACCCCTGGCTGCAGCACATGTACCCTCTTCTTCTTCTCAAATTCCTCCCACAGAGGCCACTTTAATCAAAACTGTGCAATGTAAGGTATGGGGCAGATTTGGCTCCTCCGTTCAAATATAACAATTAAACTACCACCCTATACTTGACATACCATTTAGATAGGGGTGTGCGAATATTCGAAATTTCGAATAATTTTCGAATAGCGTTTGCTATTCGATTCGATTCGCATTAAATTTTACTATTCGAAGTTGGTAATTAAAGGGAAAAAATATGCTATGTCGCGTGTCAAGTGGCCCATTCCCTCATGTAGTCCGCTTCGCCGCATAACACCTGTGTACTGCGGCGAAGCTAATTATTGTGTACTGCGGCGAAGTTAACACTTGCGTACTGCGGCGAAGCTAACACCCTTGTACTGCGGCGAAGCTAACACCCGCGTACTGCGGCGAGGTTACCTCAGCTTTCTGTTGCACAATCTCTGTTGAACTGTTTCTCAGGACCTTGGAATGACACTGTGGCAGTACACTCGCCATGCAATATATCTTTTTGCCCATGTTTAGCAGAACATTGTTCCTTAAATATGACATGGTATAAAGTAAAAAAGTTTTCGAAAATTATTCGAAAAAGTCAGTTTCGCCGCAAGGGCGAAGCAATGAATGCGATAGCAACAAAAGGGACCGCAACGCGAAGAGCGTGGAGGCAGCTTGAAATTTCAAGCGCCAAACAGAAGATAAGCGCGAACTATGAAGCACGCACGAAACGAACGCACAGATATACGCCGAACGAGCGCGAATAAGAATGGATACGCTCAGTTTGAACAGCGCTCCTGTTGCAAAGGCGGCCGAAGAAGCGAAGGGAACTAGCGTGCTTCAAGTGTCGAGCTGTGACACTTGATAGCTCGCGCTCATCTTCTGTTTGTTCGTTTAGCGGCGTCCCATGAGCTCGAGTGACTTTCGTACGATCCCGTAAAATCAGCGCGGACATCACGGTGAAAGCTCGAAACATCCCTCTTCCTCTTACCACGAGACAACCGCGCGAGCAGACAGCGGCAGGGCAAGGTTCTCCCTGCGCAAATATTAGAAGAAGCGAGCGGGCTGGCCGACGACTTTTAAATGCGCCCGTTGCGCTCCTCGTGCCATCTCACTGGTAATGAAGAAACACTTATAAGCGCCTGCCGTCTCTGAGTCCTGCCAGCGGTAAAGGGTGTGTATGTAAGGCTCGCCGTCAGCTCCCTGAATGATCTGCTCTTTGTGGCGTAGTGGTTAGCGCCACGCGCTGCGGAGCGAGAGGTTGCTGGTTCGATTCCGCGCTTCGGAAGTATTTAGCTGAATTATTTTTCTTTGGGACTTTTATATACATATACATAATTATACATATACGGTGCATGGCGGCAGAAACCAGCCGAGACTGTCCAGATAATTGCTATCGCAATAAAATATTCTATTCGATTTGCGCCTGAACATAACCATTCGAATTCGCTTCCCACTCAAAATTTTGCTGTTCGCACAGATCTACACTTAGACTACTTGAGCCAGTGCACACATCTGTGAGCTCATGGTGCGATTTGACAGTCTAAATGTGCAGATTCTACCCTATTCTTCAGTACAGCATGCAGGAAAGAATTCCCCATGGACTGAGACAACCTAACACAATTAGTTTAGCCTCATGCAGTAACACCATTTGAGGTATTAAGCTCGATAAATAGACAACGTAATAATGTTGCGACAGGTGCTGATGACTAAGCGCTATGCCTCTGAAGCGTGTTGTGGATCTCATTTTGGAGCCCATGGCTCATATCAATAATTGCATGTTTGTTTCTGGTGTTTTCCCTTCCAATATTGAGCTTGCACATGTATGCCTTGTGCACAAAGGCGGTGCCCTGAATGTCATTTCGAACTACAGACCAATCTCTATATTACGAGTGTTATCCAAGGTGTTTGAATCTGCTATAAATTGTAGACTAAGGAACTTTCTTACAAAGTATCAAATAATAAACAGTGCTCAGTATGGATTCCAGAAAGACAAGTCCACAGAATTAGCCCTATTAACCATTAAGAAGAGATACTAAACAATATTGTGCTATATACTGTTGGATCATTTCTTGATAAAACATGACATTCTAGAAGATAAATTCTTGACTACGGAATACATGGTGCTGCTCTTCAACTCATTAAAAATTACCTAACCGCTAGAAGGCAATATGTTAAAGTTGGATAATGTCAACTGAAACCGAACTGAAACAAGGTGCTCCACAAGATTTGACCTTAGGACCATTATTATTTATACTTTACATAAGAATTACATAAATGTTGCCGTAGTCTCACATGTCAGAGTTTCGCTTTCGCTGTCCATGTGTAAATGTGGTCAAAATAGAATACACAACGAAAAGATCGTTGTCTTACCATCGGTTGTCTATTAGCGAAGTAAGACTACTCGAAGTGAAAACCAGAAACACGATTTATTTTAAATCAGCTAGTCCCACAATGATGCAAGACGACATGATAGATGCGAAACGGGCAGCCGTCACTTGTAGGGACCCGCCATGTTCTTCGCGCTAAACAAACTTAGCGAGCGCTTTGCGTCTCCGGTAAATTCGGAAAATAGCGAGCGATCGCTAAACGCAAAGCTGGACTAGCGTGCGTACGCATGCGCAGTCTGACCCCGATAAATGTTAACGTTTAGCGGGACGCAACTCAAAACTTAAGCTGCACTAAAACCATATATTATTTCAGCGCGAATAGACGAAATAGGCACACGAAAGAAGTGACAGGCGCTGACCGTAAACGCATTATTGAAGGGAAATGGCATATACGAGCGCGCACATCGTCGAAAACACAAACAGTTGGGCTGCCAGGCGAAAAGGAAAAAAAAAAAAAAAAAGACTTAAGGAGGTACCAATGTGCTAAAACTGGTGCTCTAAATAGCAAGTTACCAGGAGTTAACGATGCCAGAACTTGTTTGATATCAATCTTCCGCTAAGATGCTAAGCTATTCGCAAAAATCGCCTATCGGGGTAAACGGACAAGGAATGAGCTACGCTACGAGCATAACACACGATGAGTTCTGCTTCTCTCTAAATTACAAGGCCGCAGCACTTCCGTGGTATATAGGAAACCACATTCAACATATTACGATGTAGGTTGAACGCCGACAGACGAACACAGAATTTATTATCACTGTGATTCCGTTTGTGCGAGCTAGGTCGCTATGCACACTTTTCCCGTTTCTTACTCCCCCCCCCCCCCCCCCCCCCCATTCCCCCCAGCTATCGCCCTCCTTTCGCCCTCGCTATCTCTATCTCCCTCAGACAGCCACTTTGCCGCGGCAGAGAACAGAAGGATAACGACACACTCCGGTCAAGCTGCACGTGATGACGCGACAAACACGCCGTAAACTCCCGCGGCGCAGGCGAGACAATCAGGCATGCCTTTCTTGTATTCGAAATCAGCAAAAATGCTGCATTGCGGACATTTTGAAATTAATCGCGTCACAATTGACGAGAGGGCACAGCAGTAATCTGTTCTCAAACACCTCGGCGACCCGACAACCCAGACGACTCGGCCACGCTTTTGCAGTAGACCAAGGGGTCCCGAGTTCGAATCCTTAAGCGTATAAGAAGGTTTTTTTTTTTTTTTTTTTTTTTTAGCACTTCTGCCTTTTACCCTTTGATCCTTTATGGTCTCTCTACGCTCCTGAGGTATCTTATTTGTACCGACTACTTCTCTTTAATAATCATACCCTGTCCTGATTAACCCACTCACTGCAACACCTCTGAATGTCTCCTCCCCCCGGGGAGCCTTTGGACAAAAGATGCATATGGGCGCCCACCATCACCGTGCTTCATCTACGTAACTCACTTGAGCACCAGAACAGGAACTGGCCCCCCTGGTGCAACACCATGGCCAACACCTCCCAAGTTACCGGACCAACCAAACCCTGGACCTCCGACGACGACATCAACAGAGCTTTCAGCCACGGATGCGACCACACGGGTATTGGAACAAAAGACTCAAAGAGCCTCTGGACTCGGACAGGCCGTCATTGGAAATTAAACGTAGCGACTCTTAACACGCGAACCCTTTCAAGCGAAGCCAGATTAGCTGAACTACTAGAAGAATTAAGGGGTATTAATTGGGATATCATTGGCCTTAGCGAGGTTAGGAAACCAGGAGAAGGGTACTTATCGCTTAATGAGGGACACGTTCTTTGCTACAGAGGACTACCAGAGAAGCGCGAATACGGCGTGGGGTTCCTTATACACAAAGACATAGCAGGCAACATCGAAGAATTCTATAGCATCAACGAAAGGGTAGCAGGGCTCGTGATAAAATTAAATAGGAGATACAAACTAAAGCTAGTACAAAGTTACGCACCAACGACCAACCACAGTGACGAGGCTGTAGAACAGTTCTACGAGGATGTAGAAACGGCAATGAACAAGGTACAGACCCAATATACGATTGTTATGGGGGACTTCAACGCGAAAATAGGAAAGAAACTAAAAGGAGAACATGCCGTCGGTAATTACGGAGAAGGAGATAGGAATAGCAGAGGGGACATGCTAGTAGAATTCGCCGAAAGAAACCACCTCCGTGTAACGAATACTTTCTTCAAGAAACGTAGGAACAGGAAATGGACGTGGAAAAGCCCCAACGGAGAAACGAAAAACGAAATAGATTTCATAATGTGCACTGATCTAGGTATAGTACAAGACACAGAAGTGGTTAATAAGATTAGAATTAGTGACCACAGACTAATAAGGGCAAAGATATCCCTCAATCTAAAGCGAACAAGGACAAAGTTAATCACACGGAAACAGGCCAACCTCGATAGCGTCAGGGCGAAAAGAGAAGAATTTAGCATTGCACTTAAGAACAAGTATGAGGCTCTAGGACAGGAAGATAATGAGGATATAGAGAAGATGAACGAAGACATTACCAATCTGATCACCGAAACAGCAATCGAAGTAGGGGGCAAAGCACCAAGACATGTTGTGAGTAAACTCTCGGAGTCTACTAAAAATCTAATCAAGCAACGCCAACAGATGAGAATAACTAACTCAAGAGACAAGATAGAATACGCCGAGCTATCTAAGCTCATCAGTAAAAGTAGAGTCAGGGACGTACGTAACCATAACGTGAAAGAAATAGAAGCAGCCGTCAGAAAAGGAGTCAGCATCAAAACAACCAAAAGGAAGCTTTGTGCGGGAAAGAACATAATGCATGCAGTGAAAGATAAGCAGGGCAACATCGTTACTAACTTTAGTGGCATAACCAAAGTGGCCGAGGATTTCTATTCCGAACTATACAGCTCAAATAGGAGTCTCCCCACCATGAGTGTATTAAATGTCGAGCAGGACTACGAAATCCCATGCGTCACTGCGGACGAAGTTAGGAAAGCAATACAGGGCATGTCCCGCGGAAAAGCGGCTGGAGATGACGGCATAACCACCGACTTGATCAAAGATGGCGGAGACTTCCTTATTGGAAAGCTCGCGACACTATACACTCAATGCCTCAAAACTTCAAATGTACCCGAAAGCTGGAAAAACGCAAATATTCTATTATTACATAAGAAGGGAGATGTTAAAGACTTGAGGAACTACAGGCCGATTAGTCTACTCTCAGCACTTTACAAAATATTCACAAAGGTTATCTCAAACAGAATAAGGGCCACACTTGAATTTAATCAACCGAGAGAGCAAGCAGGGTTCAGAAAAGGATACTCTACGATGGACCACCTGCATGCGGTCAATCAAGTAATCGAGAAATCCGCTGAATACAACAAACCCCTCTATATGGCTTTCATAGATTACGAAAAGGCTTTCGACTCGGTAGAGATACCAGCAGTTCTGGAGGCACTACGTCGTCAAGGAATATGTGATAGCTATATAAACACAATAGCCAACATCTATAAAGATTCTACAGCCACCCTGCTCCTCCATAAGAAAAGCAGAAAAATCCCAATACAGAAAGGTGTCAGACAGGGAGATACAATTTCTCCCATGCTATTTACTGCATGTTTGGAAGAAATCTTCAAAAGGTTAGACTGGGAAGAGACAGGGCTCAGGATTAACGGCGAATATCTGAGTAACCTGCGATTTGCAGATGACATAGTACTCTTTAGCAATGATGGCGACGAATTGCAAAAGATGATTGAAGACTTAAGCCGAGAAAGCGCTAAGGTAGGATTAAGGATGAACATGCAGAAAACAAAGATAATGGTAAGTGGCACGGCGAAAAAACGTCTATTCAAGGTCGAAACCCATACATTAGAAGTCGTAGAAGAATATCTGTACCTAGGACAGCTACTTACTGGAGAACCCACCCATATAAAAGAAATCCACCGTAGAATAAACATGGGATGGCGCGCATATGGCAGACATTCACAACTCATGAACGGAAACCTACCACTATCACTCAAACGGAAACTATATAACTACTGCATCCTGCCAGTACTGACTTACGGATCAGAAACCTGGAGAATTACAAAGAAGCTAGAGAGGAAGTTAAGAACCGCGCAGCGGGCGATGGAACGGAAAATGATAGGCGTTACACTAAGGGATAGGAAGACAGCCGAGTGGGTCAGAGAACAAACGGGGGTCGCCGACATAATGAACGATATTAAGAAGAAAAAATGGACATGGGCAGGCCACGTGATGAGAAGGCTAGATAACTGATGGACAGTTAGAACGACGGAATGGATACCAAGAGAGGGTAAGCGCAGCCGTGGGCGGCAGAGAGTAAGATGGGGGGACGAAATCAAGAAATTCGCAGGCATCAAATGGAATCAGCTCGCGCAGGACAGGCAAGGATGGCGAGGATTGGGAGAGGCCTTCGTCCTGCAGTGGACATAAAATTGGCTGATGATGATGATGATGATGATGACATTAATGACATATATGTGATATCCCTGACACAGAAAAACTAGTTATGTATGCAGATGACATACATGCCTTCTTCAGCGGTGAATCAATTAACATTTTTCAAATCACTGTAACCAATTATTTAAGGCATCTGGAAATATAGCTATATGAAAACAAACTTGCATTAAAAGCAAGTAAAACAAGATACATTATATTTAGTGCTAGAAACAAACCATGTATCAATTTGATTTTCTTCTTTCAGGGCACGGCGTTAGAGCAGATTCACAAGCAAAAAATCCTGGGGGGTGTTTGGTTTGAGCAGAGCACGTCCTGGAATGCCCATGTGTCAAAGCTTGCCTCTGAATTAGGCCTGTATAAGTTATCGAATCTGGTACCACTATGGCTTAAAAAGGCTATATATTACACCTGCTTCTTCTCTCACTTGTCTTTTTGCGTGCTAGTATGGGCAAAAGCATCTGCGCAAAACCTAAACACACTCAATATATACCAGAACAAGGTTCTTAGAATAAATGAAAATCTTTTGGGGCACCGTAGCGAACTGTGCACTCATCAGCTGTTTATAAGTCACAATATATTACTTGAAATAACGAAAGGGAAGGTGTCAAGGGCTCGTTCTTTATTTGTTAGAAACAACTTAATGAGCAAACAGACAATGAAGCCTAGGAAAGCATAGGGGAAGTTACTTGTGGTATTGTAATTGTGGAGAAAGTAGAAAGGAATTAAAGTGGATGAAAAGACAAACCTGCCTTCAATGGGACCCGAACCCACGACCTTCGGATGTTGCGTCCGATGCTCTACCAACTGAGCTACAAAGGCGGTCGTCCCCCCGTCCACTTTATTGTGTATTTATGTACGTATTATCCTGGGAGTGTTAGGCAGCGCCACTCGTGGCCAAGGCGGCGTGTGTAGAACACACTTTCGTGCCAGGAGGCGTCACGTAGAACGTGAACTTAGATGAGATGGCTGCTGCCCAATAAACCCTCGCATGCTCCCTAAGGCACCAAGTCTGCCGCAACGAGGCCCAAGCTATGAAATAACGAAAGGGAAGGGGTCAAGGGCTCGTTCTTTATTTGTTAGAAACAACTTAATGAGCAAACAGACAATGAAGCCTAGGAAAGGACGGGGGGACGACCGCCTTTGTAGCTCAGTTGGTAGAGCATCGGACGCGACATCCGAAGGTCGTGTGTTCGGGTCCCACCGAAGGCAGGTTTGTCTTTTCGTCCACTTTAATTCCTTTCTACTTACTCCACAATTACAATACCACAAGTAACTTCCCCTATGCTTTCCTAGGCTTCATTGTCTGTTTGCTCATTAAGTTGTTTCTAATAGATAAAGAACGAGCCCTTGACCCCTTCTCTTTCGTTATTTCATAGCTTGGGCCTCGTTGCGGCAGACTTGGTGCCTTAGGTAGCATGCGAGGGTTTATTGGGCAGCAGCCATCTCATCTAAGTTCACGTTTTACTTGACGCCTCCTGGCACGAAAGTGTGTTCTACACACGCCGCCTTGGCCACGAGTGGCGCTGCCTAACACTCCCAGGATAATACGTACATAAATACACAATAAAGTGGACGGAGGGACGACCGCCTTTGTAGCTCAGTTGGTAGAGCATCGGACGCGACATCCGAAGGTCGTGGGTTCGGATCCCACCGAAGGCAGGTTTGTCTTTTCGTCCACTTTAATTCCTTTCTACTTTCTCCACAATTACAATACCACAAGTAACTTCCCCTATGCTTTCCTAGGCTTCATTGTCTGTTTGCTCATTAAATATATTACTTGAGCAAGTCATTGTTATATTTATAATTTGCAACACTCTACAGAGAAAAATAAGCTTTATCAGCATTGAACTGATAGCTCTCCCCAATACACTCTCCGCAATCAAACTATACCAGTTTCTTTTTCCCGGATAAGCTACCGTGAATGTCTTCTTCAGTGCCAGATACCAAAAATACTGAACAAATTTTTCACTTGTATTAACTTCAAACTCAAGAAACGTGTGAACTCTGCTTTTAACCATGCAGAAACCGCTCTAGTACCATCATCTTTCCTTTGTTACTTTGATGTATATGCATTGCCTTTGTACAATTTATTTTTCTTGCCTTTTCAAGTGTTTACAAGGATTGTGTGACACCCATATTATAAACAGTTATTTTGTACATAAAAAGGGTTGTATTACATGAATTCTATATCGTTGTGTTTAATTCTGAACATGCTTGTGCAGTGTTTCATGTGATTAATTTTTCAAAATGCCTCCTGTTGTAAATGGGTCCTTGGGCACTCTCCGGATGTCTGTGACATCTTTTCACCTAAGGACCTTCAACTTGGTGTTGAAAATAAGCTTGACTAGAACACTTTCTATTACAGTGGTCTCACATAAATTGTTTCATCTAGCCAAACTTCTTTTTAACACTAAGGTTTTCTGTTACACCAATGTTCAACAATCTTCCACTAGCGTGTATCATTATTTCTTGTGTACCTTTTTGTTCAATCTGTTTCTTTTTATTATTATTTTCTTTATTCTATCATT